>JAOXYD010134124.1:0-10890 GCA_028565735.1 Pinacopodium congolense | reverse complement strand
CTTCCTCTCCTTCTTCTTCTTCCAAATTTGACTGGATCAAAGCATTTTGTAATGTATCTACACAAAAATAATGAAATGGATCAATTGGAGTAGAATGAACTCCAATGACGTTACATGAATCCAAGGTGGATGGATGCTTCATCGATTGAAAAACATTAAATTCAATCTCTTCATCTTGAAGTCTGAGAATAAGCTTTCCACCGTTTACATCAATCAGTATCCTAGCAATTTCCATCAATGGTCATCCTAAAATGATAGGCATTGTACTATCCTCCTTCATATCCAAGGCAAGAAAGTCAGCAGGAAATATGAACTTATCAACCTTAACAAACATCTTCAATAATCCCTCTTGGATAGGTAACTAATCTATCAACCAATTGTAGTGAGACTGTAGTGGGTTTAGATTCCTCTAATCCTAACTTCTTCACAATTGATAAGTGCATCAAATTAATGCTTACTCTTAAATCCATGAAAGCCCTACCAATTTGTAAATTACCAATTGTACAAGTAATGATAACACTACTAGGATCCTTAGGCTTTGGAGGTAACTTTTTCAGTAGGATAGCTGAACACTCTTCATTAAGCTTAACTGTCTCATACTCTTCTAACCTTATTTTCTTGGATAGGATTTCCTTTAAAACTTTTGCATAAGAAGGCATTTGGGAAATTGCTTTAGAAAATGGGATATTGATATGTAATTTCTTAAATATCTCAAAAAATTTCCCAAATTGCTTATCTAATTGAGTGTTCTTCAATCTTTAAGGGTATGATATCCTAGGCTTTTAAGGTTGTACATTTGGATCAGCGAATAACCTAGGTGGCTTGTCTGAACTTGCACCCTCATCATCCTTCTCTTTCTTCCTCTACTCTTCCTGAACTCTCTCTCTTCTGTCATGTCCTTCTTCTTCTCTATCTTCTTCACTCTCCACTATTACTTGGTTACCTTTTTCTTCTTCCTTCTTCCTTTCACTTTCAACCTCCTTTCCACTTTTTGGAGATTTGAGGTTGATATTGTTGACTCTACTCGTCAAAGGTGGGCTACACCAAATCACAACTGCAGGCTATAAGGTGCTGTTGATGGTCAAATTCTGTCTCCTTTAACGGTGGGCTATTCATCCTTCAATGGTGGTCCAGTAGGGTGTCGTTGATGCACAAAAATGAGTCACTTTCTTCTAATTTTAGCTCCAATCACTATCTTTAAGCTCCATCCTACAAATTAAACATAATAACATATGAATTGAACATTTAAGCACTAAATTAGGGTTAAATTAACATGAAATGACATCCAAAACTACTATACATTTAACCCTTAACAAATGTTATGGTTAAGACAAGGAGTAATCTCTAAATACTTAAGTTAGAGTTTGGTTATGTCACAATCTTCAGCATAAGGCTTTAAAACCAAGAATTTTAATCCAAAAATTCCAAATTTCAAATTCTTACCCTCAACACAAATCAAAGTTTGGTTATTCAATAATTTAAACCAGATTGCTTAAGGATTTGTCCAATGAATTAGGTAGATTTCTCGGATCCTAACTTATTTCTAAACTTTATCTTGCATGTTTAGTATAAAACAAGCTTTAATCCCTTCTAAAAGAAAAGATAATATGAAAACATATTTAGCACATACTTAGGTCATTTCAGAAACAAATCCTAACCAAAAATAGGATCAGCAACTGATATTAAGCAAGAAACACATCAATCTCACCGTATTAAGCATACTCTTATAAAAATGATAAAGAAAGGTGAATTTAATAGATGAAAATCAGTTAAAGTGCCCCAATTTCTTGCTCTAAATAAGTTTACAAGGTTGATTCACATGTATTGAGCTTTAACAACTCCAAAATACAACTCAGATCTACAAAATAGGATGAAAAACTTGAAGAACAAGAGAAAAAAAACCCTAAGTTTCTCCTAAGGTTCTCTCAATCTAATTTCTCTCTAATTTTTTGTCTTTTTCTCTATCCATTCTCTGCATAAATGGGTTCTTTGAGCTCTTATATGTGTCATCTACAAGTGGAGAGCAGCTAGGGCAAGTTGCAGCAAGTGGAGAAGAAGATCTAGCTAGAAATGTGCTGACTGCTATTTAAACAATACTTGAAAGGAGTTAAACGACGCCTATTGAGCATCACCGTTTTAGTCTCTAACTCAGGGGTAGAATGATGCCTGGGATGGTTGAAGGGTACCTCTCTTGACCTGCTGTTTTACTCTAAAACTTCGAATTTCCATAGCCTTTTCTCAGATTTTCTAAATTAAATCAACTTCAACTGTAATGTTCATCAATCAAACAAAAGTTAAGCTAATCAACATCAAATATAATCACTTATATGATAATTTGTATTAAAATGGAGGCAAATATACTATAAAAATCAAGTCTATCAAGAAATTAGGTACAATTATGGATTTGGAATTTTTTTGGAATGAATTTAGTGAACAAGAACATCATGTTAGTGAGTTCTACACAAAATATCAAGTTCAAAGGACAAACAACGAAGAAGTTATTGTAAAAATACCAAGGGAGGAGTAACATGGGTCTTCTTGTGATAAAGAAACAAAGAGATTCACGACTAAACCCATGATTGTGGGTTCAATCATGGTTTTGGTAGGACACAATCTATAAATAACCTATTTAGGGTATTTTTAAGCATCCTTTTATGTCAATACCTCTCCACGCAGCCACCAAGGAAGAAAACAAGAATCTTAAGCCATCCCTAATGATTTTCAAACAAGATTGAAGGAGAAGAAGGATCTGATTGCCACAAAATGAAGATTATAGATAGGATTTCACATAAAGATCATCAAGAGTGAAGGATTCAAGAAATTCATCATGAGAATTTCTATTCCTTTTCTCATATTCATTATTTCTATGACTCTTACCATGTTTTGTAACTAATATTTTCATAGGATTTAGGTTTTTTATAAACTCTAGGATGTTGTATTTATTGTGTTCTTGATTTAACATTTGGATTTCCATGTTATATGTTCAAATGGATTATCACTTATGCAAATTATAATTCAATTTACAATTTTTAAAACAATTTTAGGCTTGCAAGTTGTCTTTTGATGTAAGGGAAAAAAATTTGTATTGAATGTCCCTCAATTACTCCACTTGGTTACCCTTGTAGCTTCTTTGCAATGTCATTTAGCCTTTTGATGTGATGGTAAACATTTTGTTGTGAACACTCCCGATTACTCACCTAGATCACAATCACAAATGGCTACTAGCTCTACTCATACACCTCAATCTTTTTATCAATATGAAGCCAGCGGAGTGAGTGTTTACTCACTTAGTTTAAGTATACACATACTCTTTATTCATTAAACACATACCCTACTCCAAATTCACATAATAATTCATATGTAACCACATTCGACAATTCATATTAAACATAAATATGCCTATAATCGCATGTAGATCAATAGAAACAAAAGAGGAAAAGAAAAGTTTAGGTCAAAAATCAATCAAGGGTTGTTCAATGCTCCTCTTTTCAAGAATAAGGACAAAATTAAAACACTAAAATCAAATATCAACTTTCAATTTCAATCATTCAAGAAGGAATATTTAAGACATCACTATCGAACTCCTTACATCCCAAGTGTGGTAATATATAATAAATCATACTGCTTCAATTTATATTCAACCTCCCCCCCCCCCTCAATACTTAAACCAAATTGACCTCAATTTGAAAGATCAGATAAAATAAAGTACATAAAAATTAAGAGAAGGAAAAAGAGAACACTCCCCTAAGTAATGAAGTAAGACCATGAGTGCCTAAATTTAAATCCATGTGGTTGAAGGCTTTGAGGAATCAGTTATCCAAGCTTGTGGTTGAAAACTTGTAGAACAAAACAAATGTACAAGCTTTGCAAAATATTAGATTGATATAGGATACAACAAAATAGAAAAATAAAGGGACATAAAACTAATTCCTACAAATGCAAATATTTAAAACCTTAAAAATGATCCGAAAATGAAAATTAAATAAAAAGAAAGGGAAAATTTTAATAATCCAATCCGATTGCAATGTTTAATTCCATATATATATCTATCAAGCATCATCGATGTGTCATCTTATTGTTCTTCTCATGATTATTGTGAATAATCCTTAATAACGTATAAATAAATCATACCCACACCCAACACTAAATCCATAAGCCATGAAATTCATTTATAAATATTACAATAATCATGGAATAGGTAACTGTAGTTAGAGGACCATATCATGTAATATGTTCAAGAAGTGTTCAAGTTCAAAGCTTATGAACCATTCAAAATCATTAACCTTTTAATAAGAGATGTCAATCCTAAAAAGAAAAGGAAAACAACATGATGTTCATAATCAATTCGCATATATTGTGCATCAATCTACTTATAATCAATCCATGCATATTATACATCCATCTAAATACCTGAAACACTCCATCGAGTGTTTAAGAATTGCAATTAACTAAAGAAATGAATCAAGGTCACAAATATGTGAGAATAATGTACCATTCTCATAAAAATATGAACCCATGTGAATAGTGTTCTAAATTTAAGCTTGGGTGAAGTGGGGGCTGATGAACAAAAGAAAATCCATATGCCAGAGCAATATTAATCAATATATGCCACAAATATTAATGTAATATCTCAAGTATATGACCAAGAACACATCCTCTATGTTAAACACCTAATTCATCATGGAATCTATAAGTTTCAAGTGCTTAATATAGAGATTGAATACATACCTTAATGATTTGGTGCAAAACTTTTGCATTGATTCATGAATACATACCTTAATGATTTGGTACAAAACCTTTGCATTGATTAATGAAAAATTATTCATAAACAACAAACATTTAACAAAAAAAGATGATAAAAATCAAAAGAAATAAAAGAAAAGCATATCCACATGTAAATGCGAATAAATAAATCATGCCAAAATGTAACCCTATATACATCAAACTCTAAGAAACAAAGCAATAAAAATAGATAAGATAAAGATTGTATTGCCTTTTAACAAATACTTCTTTAAGGTCTTTTAGGTAGACCTTAATGTTAAAGAATAACTATTCTCTTTTTTAAACCATACCTTCCAAAATTTTCCTCAATTACTAGATGGTTCACTAAAAATACCTGAGCTATAACACCTACCCTTTAATGCTTCTCTTCACCTCCTTTAAACTATGCTAGGTACCTTGGAAAGACATCTTGATATCCAATCCCTTACATGCAATCAGAAATTTTGATACCATAAAAATCAAAGTATACAAGTATCTATTTTTCTAACTTAGTAATTGGAACATCAATAACACTTTCTACTTTCCTATCCACCTTGATAGTTAGCTCCCCTTTACTTATTGTGAAGTCATCCTTATCTTGCTCCCTTAAATTCACTTCTGTATTAGGAGGCATAACTCTTGCTATTATTCTATAATCTATTCAGCTAGTTGCCCTACTTATCTTTCCAAGTTGTGTAGGGAAGCCTTTATACCTTCAAATTAAGCTTTTATGATAGATATAACCTTTATTAACAACCCTGTCATTCTCTATTATTTTTCTTGTTGAACAAGCTACTTAACTTATGCTATCAAGTTATAGATGGAAATCTCCATACCCCCAAATCGAGTTTCTAATGTAAACGTGACCTT
Organism: Pinacopodium congolense; assembly: GCA_028565735.1. Classification (NCBI taxonomy): domain Eukaryota; kingdom Viridiplantae; phylum Streptophyta; class Magnoliopsida; order Malpighiales; family Erythroxylaceae; genus Pinacopodium; species Pinacopodium congolense. Next base: position 5,259 of record JAOXYD010134124.1, on the reverse strand, counting down.
CATTAATAACTCTTTTAGTCTCAATTCTTCTTCCTATTGTTGATAGTAGTCCTATGAAGGTTGCTCAAAATAAGTTGGATCCATCAATGATGGATTGTTAGTGTTGCACCAATAGTTATCTTAAATCATTCTATCCATCCTCCACTTATTGACTAAAACTTCTTCTCCATCTTGTCACTGGTAGTCTTGCCACCATTACATTGACTACTTACTTAAAATCTAGCACATAAGATTAATAACAATTTTTTTCATAATAAAATATTAAAAATTTTAAAGAAAAGAAAAAAATTTATAGTCTAACAAAGAATAGAAAACACTAATAATGATGCAGTCCTCGACATTGATGCTAAAACTTTGATGTTTTGTGCACCTATCTAAGTTTCAAAAGATAAATAACCAAGAACACACTAACAATATCACAACACCCGAAAAGGTAAGTGCACTTATTAAATGCAATATAGTTAGGATGAGTCCAGATGTCAAACCATAAGGGTTATTATTAGTAATGAATCCCTATCCAAATCCAACTAGCTACTTAAAAGTGAGACGTTGATTGATTGGTTTGATGATTAAAAGAAACAAAGCAATTAAAATAAAATGCGTAGATAAAGTTATAAGAAGAAACAATTAATGATAGAGGTGGGATTTAGGTAATTAATCCCTTTAGGATGTGTATATACTCATTTTTTATCTTATTTTAACTCAAATTTTATGTTTATTAGACCATAAATTCCCTAATGTAAATTCCATAGAACTCAAGAGTTAAAAAAAGAATAACAAAAATACTACATCCTAGAGTTAATAAAAACCTAAATCCTATAAAGAGACTAACTCCTAAACATTGTTTCAATCAGACAAAAAAAAAACATAAAGAAGAAAGCAATAAGAAAGCTCAAAATAAGTCTTCTTGAATCCTTGAAATCTTGATATTGGATGGTGAAATCCATCCTTGATCCTCATGATTATGCCCTTGGATGCTTCCTCTTCCTTCAATCTTGAATGAAACCCTTCAAGAATGACTTAGGACTTGATTTATAATTTTTAATGGCTAAATGAATGTGATTTATAGTAAATAAATCACATAAAAACCCAAAATTAGGTTATTTACATAAGGGATGGTGTCTTGATCATAGACAGCATCATAGCCATGATTTCCACTAGAACAAAATCACAAGTATCAACACGAGTGTGATACAACCTGTAGTTCCTATAATTTTATACTCCTTTTAGTTTTCTTTCAATGTCTCCTTCATCTTTCATCCAATTGCCATAAAATTTGGTATGAAACTTCCTCACATGATGTTATTGCAACCTTACAAATTTAGTAACAAATTCATCTCTTGATGTACACCTAATGCTTCACCTAGCTTAGCCATACCAAATATAGTGCTTAATTGAGCATGTTTTACTCTTTCCTTTATGAACTCTTCATGGCTTGTCAAATAACTTTGATATTTGGTGTGGAACTTCATAGAATGATGTTTTAAGTCTTCCAATTGATTCCACACTTCTTCTAGTTCCAAAATTGCATTGAAATTCTCACCAAAGTCCTATAAAACATAGTCAAACATAGAAATGGCTGAGCAACATCTCATTCTAAAATTTTAACTCAATATACACATAATTCACGTGGATTTAACCTTAAGACCAATTCAAACAATCTCTAAAACATGTCTAAATTAGGTATGCTTAATAGCTATCAAGAATCTATGGTCTAATAAAATCTAGAAAACACGATGAATAAGTGTTAACCAATGAGTACACATGTATCCTAGAAGGATTAATTAGTTGGATCCTAGCTTCATAATTATGGTTAATTCTTGTGAGTTCTTTTAGGAATTAATTTTAATTATTTTTTTATTTTCTTGATCAAATTGATCAAGAACTTTCTCATTGAATAAGCTAGATAATTTATATAGGACTTCACTAATAATAGCAATCTTCATAGATTCGACACTTGGATTCACCATAGATATACCATATCGCGATAAGTACACTTACCTCATTATGTTTTAGGATATTCTTTAGTGCGGTTCTTGGTTATTTTTCATTTAAAACTTAGGAACGTCCACACACACATCATTATTGAAGGACAAGAAATAGCTCAAGTATCAGAGAATTGATAGAGGTGTAGTTTGTAAGATTTTAGAGAATTATTTGTTATGTTTTCACTCTTATTTTGATATTAAATTGTCCAATTTACATGTATTATTCCTTAAACTCTAGATTCAGGCAAATGAAGATGAGTTTTGTACAAAAAGGACAAAGTGTTGGTGATTTTCTATAAGAAGAACATGTGCTTTCAACAATAACGTCGTTTTCATATATGTAACATCGTTATAGTTAACTTAAGAGAACAGCACGACCCTTTAATGATATCATTATTCTAACGAATAGACCACCCTTTAAATCTAAAGTATGGATAAAAGAATAATATGGGTCATGAATGGCATTATTGATCTTTGATTTCAAGGGCTATTGATGTCTATAGCGGCGTTCTCCAATAAGGGATTTAAGGATAGATTAGACAATTCACTTTTGAAGCCACCTTAAACCTAATCAAGGCATCTTGAAGCATATTTTAGAGATTTTATAGAGTGCTTTTATCAGACTTTTAGTTAAATTTCAAATTTGTTTTCGTAAAATTTTCCATTTTTTTTTCTTCTTTCATTCATTGTAATAGGTCTTCATTGTTGCATTTAAGGATTCTAAGGAGTGGATTCAAGCCTAGAGTTTTGTTTGGAGCATATTTTGTTGTATTATAACCCTTAAATTTTGTTACAATCTTAAGTCTATGTATTTTAAGAAATAGATATGTGTTTCATGCTTAATTCTTGATGTTTATGTATGCCTAAACTTGTTTAATAGCTAAGGTTCAAATAGTAGATAATTTAGTTGAATTTTATTCTCTAAATTGTATGCTAATCTTTGTTTATTTAAGTGTTAAATCCTTTATTTTAAACTAGTCACTTAATTGATATATCATTAGGAATTAGAGAAATCTACCCTAGTTATTGGAAAAGTTGACAAGCAATCCAATTTAAATAAGTGAATGATCAAACATTGGTTAATTGTGAGGGTGTCAATTATAAAATAAGGGTTTTAAGATTAAAATTTTTTAGCTTTAAATCTATTACCTAAGTTTTGTGAATGACTAACCAATAAGTTAGGATCAATAGAGATAGGATATTGTCTTAACCCCAATTGTGCCTTGTTTTTGTGAAGATAGCTTAGATTAAGCCATACAATCAATTTTAACTTAATTAAATCTTTGAAATCCAAACCCTTGGCTATACATTATAATTGGTAATTTTTAATTGCAATTTTTATTTCTTTTACATAAATAGAAGATTCAAGTCAATTTATTATAGTTTAGTTTAGTATTTTTAATTAATTAATCAATCAATTTACATTTTTCTAAATAATTATAAGCTAAGTGACTTAATAGTTACTAGTAAATCTTTAAGGGAATGATATCTGGACTCCTATAATCCACTATATTACTTAGTTAGGAAGACCACGCAATATTATCAAATTAGAATTTATTGACACAATGCATCAATCAGCTATTATTTTTACTAAATCAATTATGAGTCCGTCGCAAGCTATCAAATAATAAATTCCTAACTACCAACACTATGCAGTAATGGTGAGCTAGGGTCTAACCAAAGAGAGTTAAGATGAAAATGTTATTTCAAATGTTACAAGAAAAAGAAAAGAAAACACCCTAAAAAGATGAAACAAAAATGAGCTAAGATGTAAAAAACGCAATCCAAAAGACAATCACAAACCAAATTTAGAAAAGATGAATAATAGTACCAAAGAGGTGGAATAGAGATATCTTTAGGATGTTGCGATGATCATTGATCTTAGAATCTAAATAAGAGGTGCTCTAGACATTGTATTGGCCTATAGGCTCGAATAAGCTCTTAAGCCCTAAGTTCCCCTAAATTAAACAATTCTAACAAGCTCTATAAATGCCCATATTCCCATCTATAACCTAGAATAAGCTCTCTAGATTTAATAGTGAAGAAGCTTTAGGTATTAAGGAACGACTAACTTAGGCCACCTACTCACAAGCTCGGAAGGTGTAACCCAAAGGTATGGAACCCTAGGTTAGCTGATTAAGTATCTTCATAGATTCAACTAACCTATTGCTACTTTCAGGAATTGCTATGGACTATTACGTATCACATGCACAACCCTAGCTTTTAGGTTAGGAAATTACCTAAAGGGTGATCAAACCTAGAGATAACTCCTAATTTACCCAATTAAACTCACTCTTTAGGCTCTTTAAAGAACTAACCAAACAAAACTAAGACAAATTAACCTTAATTAACAAACTTAGGAGAATTTAACAAATATTCAGATTTAGAATGATTGATAAGATCTCAAAACTCAGAAAACAATGTAGGAATGATAAACTGAGATCAGGTATTCACTTAATAAGATAGTGACTATTATGCTAGAGGAACAAAAGAATCTGATTTGATTGTGTTTTGAACAAAAAAACACAGAAAAATAGTTTGATTAGTTTTCAAGAATCCAAGTTTTATCAAGGATGATCGTATTTTGATTTGCACCTTTCTTCCTTGTTTTTTTTTGTTTTTTTATTTTTCTACAAATTAGAATATAGTGACTTGAGTATGAATTAGTACAATCTCTTAATCACCCAAAAAATTCGTATGATCTAAAATCCAAGATCAAAAAATTATCTAACACAAATATCAAAAATTAGAGATATGAAAGAGTTGCACGAATAGAAGCACAAACCTGCAGAATCTTCCTAGAAAATGAATTTGACTAGAAAAATGAAGAACTAACAAGAGAAAAAAAAGACAGAAATGAACAAAGAACAAAAACTTGCAAAAATAATTTTTTTAATAGATAACAAGAAAAGGATGAATCTAACCTAATTTAGAGGCCAAAGCTCTGATACCAACTAATGCAATCCCCAGACTAAATCTGGACCCCCAAAATAAGCAAGACAAATTCCACATCCAAGAAAGCTCAATCAAGTCACAATAAACACAAACAAAGAATAAAAAGAAGGATATGGACGCCACACTCCAGAATAGATGAGAAGATGGAGTGATAAGTTAGGTTTGAAATCCACAATATTGAATGAATCTTGATTAGTTCTATAGTTCAATGAAGAACCCAATAGAAGTTCTTTGGTTCTTTAGTAAATGTCTACACATTAGTTCTGTGGTTCTCATTAGTAAGATTAAACAAGAAATGAAAACCCTTAGTTGTAAC
>JAOXYD010134113.1:0-10890 GCA_028565735.1 Pinacopodium congolense | reverse complement strand
ATAACAATGCTTCAATTTAAAATTTAAAATTTATTTCATATTTAATTATCATCATTAATTTATTTTATAACAAATTTCAATCATATAAATTTTTTTATTATAAATATCAACTAAACAAGTTTTTATTTTTATAAAATAAATAAATAATAAGAAACAAAAATAAAAAGTTACATCAAAATATAAATAATACCAAATGACCTTTAACTATTTGAAATGTGAATACATGCCCTTTGACAATCAAAGCTATTAATATTAGACAATATGATATTGATGACAAATTCTTGCAGCTAGGTAGGCATGTCAATACAGTTTAGTTGGAGAGTTGGAGCTGAAGTATGCTTTATGCTTCATGATTAGTAGAATACCTAAGAGGAGAAAATGTGCAAAAAGAAAGCAAGCCTGCTCGAATGTCTTTTTCCATTTTCTCCAAAAAAATAAAATTGCCTAAAACAAAAGTCAAGACCATGTTAAATTAAATTAGTGTGAAATTAGGTTATCAATTATGTTTTAAATTCTTTAAAAAATCTACAATATTGACAATGATGTTACCATGAATAATGCAATAATGAAACTTACAAAAATCATTTAAATAAATGTTTTGACAGGATAAAATGTTGAAAGTATGATATTTAAGGGGTATTTAATATTACTTCTATTTTGGCAAAAGTATCATCTAGACCCTAACATTTTCACCAATATTTATATCAGATCCTAACATTGGCAAAAGGTACAATTTACCCCATAATCTTTTCAAAAAAGTTTAGATTACCTCCTAACATTTTTTAAGGTATCACTTTACCCCTTAATGTTTGTAAAATAGTGCATTTTACCCCTTAACCTTTACGAAATTGTGTAAATTTCTCCTTTAATATTAATTTCATCACAATTTTATTAATTACTTTCTTAATAATTAGTTAATAGTTCATTCATAGAATATTGACAAAATTAACATTTATCTAATAAGATTTTAATGGAATTAGTATTAAGGGGGTAAATTGTACCATTTTGTAAACTTTAGGGTATAATATGTACCATTTTGTAACGTTAGGGAGCAAATTACACTATTTTACAAATGTTATGGGTAAAATAATACCTTAAAAAATATTAAGGGTCAAATTAAACCATTTCTCAAACGTTAAAGGGCAAATTGTACCTTTTGCCCCTAACGTTTTAAAATGTTCAAGTCAAACCCTAATGTTTTAAAATTATTAAAAAAGAACCCTAATATTTTAAAAAAGTTTAAAAAGCCCTTCTAATTTTCATTATAGTTTTATTTCAAAGGGTATTTAGTTTCACTTTTATTTTTATTATGGTTTTTATTTTTTAGTTTTTATTTTCAAATTATATTTTAAAGGAAAATTATAAATATATTTGGTTGACATTTATAATAAAAAATAAAAACAAAAATCTATTTGGTTGAGATTTGTAATAAAAAATAATTTAATCTTGATAATAAAATATTAAATAAATTTAGATTATTAAATTAAAACACTTTTATATACCTTAAAAATACATATTAGTTAATAGATTATATTAATTTTTCAATGTAAATTTTTTTTTCAAAACTTGGAAAAACATAGTTTTTTAATTATTTTTTTTAATTATAGTTTTTTTTTTGTTTTTGAAAACAAAAAACCAAGAATAGAATGTAGCAAATATGTTTTCTTTCCTAGTTTTTATGTTTAGAAAAATAGAAATAGAAAACAAAAAATAAAAGTGATAGCAAACAAACCCTTAAAATCTGGAGGCTTTTATACTTATTGTTATTGAATACAATTACAAAAATAATCTTTAGACAAAAAAATCTTATATTTTTTGCCAAGTAAAATAAATTTAAGATGTAAAAACTCGTTATTTAAAGTATAAATCAACTAATTTATTAAATCAATTTTAAATTGACTTCAATATAATTTTTTTAATTTTAAAATACTCCAATGTTAAAAAAGTTATTATTAGACTATAGCCAAACAAAATTTTCATAAAGTTATGAAAATATATTTTAAAAAAATTATAATTAGAATGTTTTTGAACATATTCATATGAAAAAAATGAAATTGGTTAAAATATAAAAAATTTAATAACCTTATTTACATGACTTGTATTATCAAACAGAAGGTTGCCAGTGTTGTCATGGACTTCTTTCATAATGGCTAGATCTTGAGAGAATTCAATAACACCTTCATCACTTTGGTTCCTTAAACTCCTATGGTGAAATCTGTTAGTAATTATTGTCATTATCACTTACTGTAATACTATGTATAAGATTATCTCTAAGGTACTAGTGAATCGCTTAAAAGAAATCTTACCTGCCTACAATGACCCCTTGCAAAGTGCCTTTATCAAAGGCAGATAGTTGGATGATAACATCCTTTTGACTCAGGAATTAATGAAGCATTACACAAAAAAGAATATTAGTAAAGACTACACCCTAAAGATTGACATCCGGAAGGCATATGACTCAATTAGATGGGAATTCTTACTCAATACATTGGTTACTTTTGGTTTTCTAGATTCTTATGTTCAATAGATTTGAGAGTGCATCACTACCACATCCTTCTAGGTCTTGGTGAATGGAACTCCATGCTCAATGATTAAGGGAGCTAAAGGGTTGCGCTAGGGCTACCCTCTCTCCCCTTGCTTATTTTCCTTGGCTATTGAAGTCTTAAACCTTATGATCAAGTGAACTACCACCAAAGATCTTGGCTTCTAGTTTCATTCTAAATATAAGAAAGTCCATCTTATTAATTTACTCTATGCAAATGATGTGCTCCTCTTTTAAAAAGCTAAGGCAAACTCTATTATCACACTTATGGCAACCGTCCTCTCATTTATTGTTATCTTAAGCTTGGTTGTTAATAAGGTAAGAGTGTGATCTAGTTCTTTTCTCGACCAATGGGCTTCTAGCTCACTGGGAGAGGATGTGTCTAACCTCCTCCTCTACCAAGGTTCAAATCTTGGTAGAGTCACAACTGATTAATTTCTCCAAAAAAAAAATGATCTAGTTCTCAATTAGCGTTATGGTAATAGATGCCTGGATTGCTTCTATAACTGGCCTGCAGGTTGGTCAGTTGCTTGTTACTTACCTTGGTATCCCAATCTCTTCTAAGTGGCCTTCTTTTCAAGAGTTCTTAACTCTCATTAATCGTATTATAGGCATAGTTAATAACTGGTGTAACGAGAACCTTACTTTTGCTAGTTTAACTTAGTTAATCATTTTAGTCCTTAATAGTTTGAGTGTACACTGGTTCTCCCATGTTATTTTTACCAAAAATATTATCAAGATTATTGATTAAATTCTCAAGAACTTACTTTGGTCAGGTCATGTAAACAGTGGAAAGCTGGCTAAGGTCGGTTGGTGTGACATTTTCACCCCTTAAAGATAAGGTGGGACTTGGTATCATTCAAGCTTACTGTTGAACCAAGGGAGGTTCCAATTTTTTATAATTGCAAAACATAATTGTAACTATTAATTTAAGTTTATGATGTAAAATTTAAAGATAGGTGTATTTCAAGATGATTTCATTTAGAAAGCTTGAAGCTAGAAGGACAAAAATAAAGTTAAATGAAGAACATGAGTATGGAAGCTATAAGACCTTAGTTAGTTTTTAAAAAAATTTTTTGTAAGTTTTACTTATTGTCTAATTGATCTAGGGGCTTAATTTTAATCATACATTGCATATAGTTTTTAAAAGTGACATAAAGTTTCATAACATAGTCATAAATTATTTTTTATTATTCATTTGATCTCAAATTATATTTTAAATCTTGTTTGAAATTTTATTCAATGTTTGGATAGTTAAAATTGTTTGTCATTTGTTTGCAATTTTATAGTATAAATTCATTTGGTTTAAGCTCTTTTGTTGGCATACCTCAAATATATTCAGATTTGAATTACCATCACTCAATCTGATTTTTCAGTACTTAAATAATTTCTTATTACTTCAAAATCATCATACATATTTTTCCTAAGGTCTTAAAAGTACACAAGAATTTTTTTTCAATTTTTGAAGTACTCAAAATGTTGATTGAAACTCTAAGAATAGATATTATTTAAAGTTGTCTCTAATAGCTCTTTATTTCCTTTTTAGGATTAAACATCTATCTTTGGCTTACAAATGCCTAGGGCTACTATTAAGCATATCTAAACCCTTTCTAACCACACAAACAATATCTATAAATCTTTTCAATGTTTTTAGATGCCTAAGAAACAAGATTGAAAGACAAAAATCGTTCCAACCTCACGGCTCCCTCCTTTTTCACTGTTTGCCTCCTTTCTTTTTTGATTTAATTTCATCCCTATCTATCTTAATTTGCTTCTAAAATTTCTCTATTTACTTAAGTATCCTAGAGTGTTTTTAATTTTTATTTCTAATTTGTGGAAGATTATTGCATATGTTTTAAGCTTATTTTTCCAAATATACCAAAATTGTCTCAGATTTCTCTACTCTTACTTTAAATGTGATTCTTGCTATATTAATCTACTTCTAAAATTATGAAATAATTGTTTTCTGTTTATGTAATCGTCCTATAGTTTGTTTAATTTTTATTTTGAATTTTTGGAAGATTATTTCATGTGTTTTAAGATTATTTTTCTAGATATACCAAAACTGTCTATGATTTTTCTATTCTTGTGCTAATCTCCAATTTTGGCTATCTAGATCAAGTTCTGAGCATGTAATTTGTTGCGTTTAGCTTTATCAAGGTATCAAGATTTTCTAGATGTTTTTAGCTTGATTTTTAGGCGCTTATACTTTCTGTTTAGGTTCCAAATTTATAGGTTGCTCAAAACTGTTCAGTTTTACATACTATAACATTAATTCATATATTTGGACATTTAAATTTGAATTGATTGTTTCTAAATTACTATTTTCTTTTTTTAAGTCCTAAAGAGTATCATTGACCATTTAGGTGAATTTTCATAAGTTTATTTATTTTTTCGGAAGCAATTACATACATATCTATCAAAACTATGCAGATTTGTTTCATTTGATTTTTCATATTTTCATTCATCACTCATATAAGTTTTTAATGCATCAAAATATCATATTAAGTTTGTTTAAACTTTTAAGAGTGTCATTGATTATTTATATCAATTGTGAAAGCATTAGACCCCTTATCTTAATTGAGCTTTAGGTGAAACACGTCTTTAAGTGTATTTGGTTTCTTGTAAAAGGGATTGCTAAAATGTTAGGTTGGTTAAGTGTGTCGAGGCTCCTCTTTACCATATAACGATTTTTCAATTGCTCTTCACCTTAAACAAGAAGATTGTGTCTTGTAAAGGCTCCTCTTTTCCTAAAAAAGATTAAACTTGTAAAGGTTTCTCTTTACCTTAAAAGATTCGTCTTATAAGGGTTACTCTTCACCCTAAAAGAAGATTGTATTTCTTTTTTAGTTGTGAGGAAAAAAGATGTCTAACAAGTAGTTAGAAAGAAGACGTAGTCTCTCTTTGGGTTAGGTGAGCTTCTTTAAACCTTTGTGTCTTTCTCTTCCCTTTAGGCTTTTCTTATTATTTGTTATGTGGTTTAGTTATTAGGTTAATTATTATCAAATTGGCATACACATTTGCATATCATATTAAATTAAATTGGCTAAGGTGGAAAGTTTAATTAGTCAAGAAAAATTCAATAACTCAATCCACCCCCTCATGAGTACATTTAGGACTTACAATTGGTATTAGAGTGTAAGTTTCTTATTTGTGTTAGTTTTTAACGAAATTGTAAGTAAACATCCATTATAGCACATTTTTTAAAGTTCATCTAGTCATGAGGGTCAAAACATTAGGGCACTATTTTTCAATGAAAATGATTACTTGTATTGAAAAACTAGGATGAGGTATTTCCTTTAATCTGAGGATGTTAAATTGTGAGATATAGTGAGTGAAAGGTCATACGTTCCCACTAAGATTGAAAATGGTCAAAAATTTCTTAAAGTGAATGATGAGTAGAGTGTAAAAGATGAAAGACAACTTTCACTAAATAGTAGAGTCGTTCATATTTTATTTTGTATATTAAGTAGAAATGAATTAAATAGAGTGTCCTTGTGTGTAACGGCCAAAGAGATTTGACATATATTAGAAGTTACTCATAAAGGTAACAACCAAGTAAAGAAAATTTAGATGTTATTACTCATTTATCAATATGAATTATTTTTAATGCATCATGATGAAACTATTTATTCCATGTATACAAGATTCATTGACATCATAAATGCATTAAAATGTCTAGGAATAACATATTTAAATGTTGAACTTGTTAGAAAGATTTTGAGGTCTTTATCTAAAGGATGGGAGGTAAAGGTAACTGCCATCTAAGATGCTAAAAACTTGAATGTTTTACCTTTAGATAAATTAATATGTTTATTGATCACTCATAAGATGATGATGAAGGAGTTAAAAGTAAAATAAGAGGAAGTTTCGTCAAGAAGAAATAATTTAGCATTTAAAGCTAAGAAAATGGAATCTAATGAAGAAGAAAGTTCTTTGGAAGATAGTAAGGGTAACATAGCTCTTCTTATTAGAAAGCTCAACAAATTTTTGAAGAAGAAAGCACACTTCAAGAAAAGAGAGCAAGGTAAGTTTGACTATAAGAGAAATTCCACTAATATTGTTTGTTTTGAATGCAGGAAACTAGGTCATTTGAAGAGTCATTTTCCACTCCTTAAGGAGGATTAAAAGGATGAAAGAAGTAGCAAGAAAGAAAGAAGGGAGAAGAACAATAAGACGGGAAAGAAAGCCTTGAAGGCCTTATAGGAGACCAAAAGTGAAGAGGAAAGAAAAAAATTTGAATATAAAAGTGCTGAGTTTTGTCTCATGGCATTTGATGATGAGGTACCATCTTTTTTCCATTCTAATGATGACGAGAATGAGAATATTGTTGTTGATGTTAGTTTGAGTTATGATGAATTAGTTAAAGTTTTAGAATGTACTAAATTGAGAAGGAAGAAACTATCATCTAAACATAAGAAATGCATGTAGTTGATGAATAATTTTTTAGTAGAAATTGAGAAGTTGAAGAATGACGTGCATGATGTAGAATATAAGAGTGTGAAATTTGATGATGGTAGAAAGAAGATGATGGATGAAAATTATTTCTTAAAAAATGAGATAAAATGTCTTAAAGAATCATTAGAAAAGTTCACAAAGGGAAAATAAAAAATAGAAAACATTCTAGAAGTCCAAAAGGCTTTAAATGATAAGTGTAGCTTAGGTTTTATTCAAGGAAGTGGAACACCTAATGCCAAGACTATTTTTGTAAAGGAAAAACGTTTAGATGAAGAATATGTTCCTAGGTAATCTTTTACAATGGTGTATCAAATTCTAAAACTTAATCTAGGAACATTCATTACACTTTTATGTATGCTTCAAAATCTATATCTAAAAGAAATGTGCATGTTCCTAACTAAAGACATACTTTCTTCACTAATGAAAAATCATCTCATAATACATATAAGCTATAATCCATGTACGTTCGGCCTACACATTCATATGTATATCCTATGCATGCTCATGCATCAAGAAATGTTTCTTATACTCATGTTAGGCTAAGATTTTAATAAAGAAGAAATTTTGGAAATGATGAATCAAGATTTGCATATAGAAACAATTTTATACCAAACATGCATTTTGATAAAGTAACAAATGTTTGTAATAATTGTGGTAGGTTTGGTCACTTAGAAATTTTTTTTTGATAAAATATTTAGGTCTTCTAGTTTGTCAAAGGCTTTAGGAACTAGAAAGGTATCTAACCCTCAATGACTCAAATTAATGTGGGTACTTAAAGTGAAATGATTTTCCTTATTTTGTAAGATTTCAAGAAGAGCACTTGCTAGGTAGATAATGGATGTTCTAGGTAAATGACGAGAGATGCTTCTCAATCTGTTTCTTTGAAAGAAAAAGATGGTGGTTATATAACTTGTGGAGATAATGCCAAGGGTAAGATAATTGACATTGGTAAGAATAATGCTACCATTGATAATGTACTTTTGATATAAGGTTTAAAGCATAATTTATTAAGTGTGAGTCAATTATATGTAAAAGGTTTCAAAGTATCCTTTGAAGGTAAATCTGGCATAGCTCTAAAATGATTGATAATTGCATTGTGTTTATTGGTAAGGGAGAGGGAAATATCTATACTATTGATTTGAATGATCTCTCTAAAAAAATGTTGAGTGCTTGATTTCTATGAATGAGAATGTTTGGATATGGCATAGGAGATTAGGTTATGCTACTATAGAACAAATCTCAAATCCTTGCAACAAGGAGCTAGTAAATGGTCTACTAAGAATAAAGTATGAAAAAGACAAGATTTATAATGCAGGTCAAATGGGCAAACAAATCAAGACTTCATTCAAGAAGAAAAATGTGGCAAAAACTTCTTGACTTTTAGAATTATTACATATAGATTTGTTTGGACGATCTAGAATTGCAAGATTAGGTGCTAAATTGTATGCATATGTGATTTTTGATGATTATAGTAGATTTATATGGGCCATATTTCTTACTAGTAAGGATGAATGCTTTAAATATTTTGTTAAATTTGCAAAAAGAGTTCAATTAAAAAAGGATACATAATTAATTCAATTGGAATTGATCATGGTAAAGAATTTGAAAATGAATTATTTAATGTATAGTGTGAATAAAATTACATTTTTTCATAACTTTTCATCTGCTAGAACCCCTCAACAAAATGGAGTTTTTGAAAGGAAAAATAGAACCTTGCAAGAAATGGTTAGAACTATGTTGAATGAATATTTTATTCCTAGATATTTTTGGTCAAAAGCCATTGCATGTGCATGTCATATATCCAATAAGGTTTATATAAGGCCCTACATAGATAAAACTTCATATGAACTTTGATATGGAAAGAAACCAAAAGTGAGTTATTTCAAAGTGTTTAGTTATAATTGCTTTATTTTGAATACTAGAGATAATTTGGGTAAGTTTGATTCTAAATCAGAAGAAGGCATATTTTTATACTAGTAGAGCTGATATGATGTTTAATAAAAGAACAATGATTATTGAAGAAACAATACATGTTATATTGTCTAATCCTTTTGATGTCAAGAAGAGTGTTGATGATGATTAATTAGAATTAAGTAAGGACATGGGAACTTAGAGTTGGAAGAACTTTAAGAAGACATCTTAGATATCTAACCTTCACTATGTAAACCTATTATTGAACCAATTAAGGTTAAGAGAGATGAGAGCTTATCTAGAGAGTGGAGATCTAAGAAAGACCATCCCTTTAACCAAATCATAGGTGAATTAGGAAGAGGAGCAGCAACTAGATTAACCTTTAGAGATTTATGCCATATGACATTTATTTCCAACATATAGCCTAAAACCATAGACGAAGCCTTAGGTGATGAGGTTGGACTTTAGCCCTGAATGAAGAGTTGAAAGAAATAAGGTGTAGACGTTAGTGCTTAAGCTTAATGATCATCAAATTTTTGGTATTAAATGGGTCTTTAGAAATAAACTTGATAAAGATGGAAACAATGTGAGAAACAAAGATAGATTGGTAGTCAAGGAGTATATAACCTAGAAGAAGAGATTGATTATGAAAAGACCTTTGCATCCACAGAAAGATTAGAAGCTATTAGACTTTTATCTGCTTTTTCTTAATATATGGGTTTTAAAATTTATCAAATGAATGTTAAAAGTGCTTTCTTAAATGATTTTATTTAAGGGGAGGCATATGTAAAACAATCTCTCCATTTTGAAAATCATGATGCATCTGAGCATGTTTACAAACTTGCTAAAGTTTTGTATGGTTTGAAAGAAGCTCTTAGAGCTTAATATGATAGATTAAGTACTTTTCTTCATCAAAATGGATTTTCCAAAGGAAAAGTTAATATTATATTTTTTATAAAGAAAGAAAAAAATGATTTGTTAATTATTCAAATGTATGGAAATGACATTATAATTGGTTTTATATGTTTACAAAAAAAGAAAAAATGATTTGTTAATTGTTCAAATTTATGAAAATGACATTATATTTGGTTCTATATGTCAAGAGATTACAAAGTGTATGAGCAAGAATTTGAGATGAGCATGATGAGTGAGTTAAATTTCTTTCTTGGACTTCAAATCAAGAAAATAAGGGATGGGATCTTCATCAACCAATCAAAGTACATAAAAAAAGATACTCAATTGACTTGAAATAAGTAAAACCAAACTACTAGGCACATCAATAACCGTCACCACAAAGTTGAAAAAAAGATGAAGATGGTAAGCTAGTAGATGTCAAGTAATATCAAGATATGATCAGTAGCTTATTATATTAGACTGCTAATAGACTCGGTATTATGTTAGTGTATGTTTATGTGTTAGATTTTAATATAGTCCTAAAGAGTCTTATTTATTGGCTATTAATAGAATTTTGAGATATTTGACTAGTTCACCATCTTTAGGTTTTTGGTATCCTAAAAATGTCTTTATTGAGTTAGTTGGTTATTTAGATGCATATTATGCCAGTAACTTACTAGATAGAGTACATCCAGTGCCTATCAATTCCTAGATCATGTATTAGTTTCACGGTTTAGTAAGAAGTAAATTTTAATAGCTTTATCTATCATCAAAGTAGAATGTATAACAACTAGCAGTTGTTGTGCACACGTAATTTGGATTAGACGACAACTTAAAGATTATGACATGGAGATTACAAAGATTCCTATTAGGTGTGATAACACTAGTTCCATTTGCCTAACCAAGAACCCAATTCAACATTTAAGAACTAAGCATATTGAGATAAGAAATCATTTTATAAGAGATCATATGCATAATGATGATATTGAATTAGAGTTTATAGATACTTACCACTAATTAGCTGACATCTTTACTAAAATAATGAATGAGGATATATTCTGCATAATAAGGAGAGAATTAGGCAT
>JAOXYD010134041.1:0-10892 GCA_028565735.1 Pinacopodium congolense | reverse complement strand
AGGTAGTGAAATGGATCAATTAGAGTAGAATGAACTCCAATGAAGTTACATGAATCCAGGGTGGATGGATGCTTCATTGCTTTAAAAACATTAAACTCTCTTCATCTTGAAACCTAAGAATGAGCTTTCCACCATGTACATTAATCAGTGCCCTTGCAGTAGCCATGAATGGTCATCTTAAAATTATAGGTACTGGTTCTTCTCATTCACAATATAAAGTCAGGTTAGGTGTCGAAAGATTTAGGCAGAAAAAGGGTGTTGACTTTAAAAAGATTTTCTCATCTGTTGTTAAGATATTTTCTGTCATAGTTATTCTAGGTTTGGTGGCTAGTCTTGCCTTAGATATCGAATAGAATGATTTGAAAACTTTGTAAATTAAAGAAAAGTTTGTACGGCTTGAAATAATTTCCTAGACGGTGGTATAAGAAGTTTAAATCTATTATGATTCAAATAAGAAATTTTAATATATTATGATTTAGAAAATATACCAGAAAACACAACTTTTAATTATTGTGTATTTGATACATTTTTTTGATAATTACTTCATTGTAATTGTTAGTCAAAATGTTTCTAGAATTAATAGGTTGAAAAAGGAATTTATTAAGTCTTTTGCAATTGAAAGACTTGGGACCCATGAGACAAATTCTTAGTATGTAAATTATTTGTGATAGAAAGGCAAATATTGTGATTATCTCAAGAAAAGAATATTAAGAAAATACTTCGATAGTTTCACATGAATAAAGCTAAAGTGATAAGCACGTATCTTTCTACTCACTTTAGGTTTAATACTAGACAGTTTCCATCTAGTGAAGGAGAAAGAAGACATGCATCATGTTCTTTATACATTTGTAGTATGAAGTTTGATGTAGATATTGCTCATACAGCTAATCTTATTAGTCGTTTTCTCTCTAATCTAGGTAAAGAGCATTAAAATTCTGTGAAGTAGATTATGAGATATCTTCAAGGAACTAGTAGTTTAAAGTTGTGTTTTAGAGTTAGAAATTAAGTTCTTTCTAGATAAAATAATGTAGACATGGTAGGTGATGTAGATTAAAAAAAGTCTATTTTAGGCTATTT
Source organism: Pinacopodium congolense (assembly GCA_028565735.1). Lineage (NCBI taxonomy): Eukaryota > Viridiplantae > Streptophyta > Magnoliopsida > Malpighiales > Erythroxylaceae > Pinacopodium > Pinacopodium congolense. Next base: position 9,815 of record JAOXYD010134041.1, on the reverse strand, counting down.
AATTACCTTCTGTGACTTGACAGTCTAGGTTATAAAAGTATATTATATTGTCTACTATCAAGACTCAAGTTATTGTTGTAATTGAAGCTTGTAAAGAGTTGTTTTGGATGAAGAAGTTTTCTCAAAAGCTCAGTTTTACTTAAAAGAGGTATGCTTTATCTTGTGATGGTTAAAGTGATATCCATCTTAGCAAGAATTTTACTTTTATAGTAGATTTAAATATATTAATATAAGGTATCACTGGATACGTGATGTTCCGGACTCTAAATTACTTGAACTTGAAAAAGCGTATGCATATTATAATTATTCAGATATAATAACAAAATCTCGACTAAAAGGAAGTTTAAAATTTGTCATTTGATTGTTCGTTTAGCATAGGTCTCCACTTGACTCAGGGGGAATTTATTGTGAGCCTTCCTTAAGTAAATTCCAATTTTAATTAAAAAGAAACATATTGAATAAGATTTTTTTACTAGGGTCGAGTGGAATCGGGTTTGGGTCTAATCAGATTCGGGTCATCTCGAGTTCATATAAAATCATGTTCGGGTTCAGGTCAGGTCGGGTGCAAGTCGGGTTTAGTCTGTTGACTTTTTTTGTCAAATCGAGTCAGGTCAGGTATGGTCTAGTATAAGCAGGTCGGGTTATCAGGTCAAGTCCATTTTTTACATCCCTAACACCTCCTAGAAACTTGAAATTTTCATAACTCCAAGTTTTGTCCTTAATAGTTGAAAACTGTCAAACTTAAGTGGTTTAGTAAAAATATCAATAACTTATCATTGGCTTTTGCATGTTCTAATTTAATTGTTTTTTCAATGATGCATTCTCATATGAAGTGATATTTTGTATCAATATGTTTTCTTAGATCATGAAATACTAGGTTCTTTACTAGAACTTGAGTTGACTTATGATCAATCATGGTTTTATTTGTCTCATTTTAGGTGTTTAAACCCTAGGATATTATATCACTTTCAAGTTATGAATCTAAATATATTACAGCTACAGCTTGTGCATGTCATGTTATGTGGTTGCGAAGATTGCATATAAACATTAGGATATTATATTGTTTCTTATAAAGAACACAAAACCTGTAGTGCTTTTTCTATCATCAATGTCACCAATAAGTCATTATCACAATAACCATTAACTTAAAATCCTCTGAAGATGAATAACTGATTCCATAATTTAATGTGCCTATAATATAGTGCAAGATTCTCTTTACAACTCTCATATGTGATGTTAAAGGTTTCTCCATGGAGTGACTCACAAGTCTTACAACAAAGAGGATATCAAGTCTTGTATAAGTCAAATATCTTAAACTTCCCATAAGACTTTTAAATAATGTAGGATTCACATTTTCTGTGTCTTCATCCAATTTGGATAACTTTGTATAGGACTGCTCACAGGCTCGCAATTTGACGTGTCAAACTTATTTAGTACCTCCCTTGTATAGCTTTCTTATAATATGAAAATGCCATATTCCATTTTCTGTACTTTAATCCCCAGATAATAAGACATTTTTCCCATTTCATTCATCTCAAATTCTCAGGTCATAGTCTTTTGTAATACTAGAACATATTTGGATTATTATTAGTGAAAATAAGATCATCTACATATATACAAAAAAATAAGAAATCTTCTTTTTCTTCTTTCACATAGAGAGCATATTCATGCATCCATCTTCGAAAACCATTTTCTTGGAAATACTTGTCAATTCGACTATTCCAAGCTTTTGATGCTTATTTTAGCTTGTATAAAGCATTTTTAAGCTTTAATAATTTACTTCCTTGAACAACATACCCATGGGTTAGTTTAATATAGAATTCCTCCTCATGATAGCCATTTAGAAAGGTTGAGTTCACATCTAGTTGATGGATTTTCCAATGATTCTGGGTAGGAATTGAGATTAATAGTTTGATTATCTCCATTCAAGTTACAGGAGAAAAAACATCCCCCTTCTCTCTTTCCTTTTATTTGTGCGTGTGGATTTAATTGGTGCTCATCCGCTTCTAACAAAGTGGTATTAAAGCCTTAACAATGAACACTGGCATCAAAGGGAGCATCTTTGTCCTTTCAATACCCACAACTTAATAAGAATAAATATGAAAATTGGTCTATTAGAATGAAGGACATACTTAGTTCCTAAAGAGTATGGGATATTGTAGATAAAGGCTTTGAAGTGCTTTAAAATGAGGCATCATTATCCCCAACTAAACAAAGAAGCTTTGGAGAAGCAATGAAAGAAAGACCAATGGGCCCTTATAACCATCCATCAAGGTTTTGATAATGATGTGTTCAAAAAAATTGCTAATGATACTATGTCCAAAAAGGCATGGGAGACTCTTTAAAGCTCTGTTATAGGAGTTGATAAAAAGTTTGTCGTAAAACTTTAAGGACTAAGTTTAAATCACTCATGATGCAGAGAGTGAAAATATAATAAACTACACCCCAAGAGTATTGTTAGTGGTGAATCAAATGAAGAGGTTTATGGCTATGCAAGATTTTCTATGATTGAGAAGATTATGCATTCTCTCAACACAAAATTTAATCATATAGTTGTTTCTATTGAAGAGTATAAGGATTGTAGAACATTTGGTTGATGAATGATTAGATCTTTACAATCCTATGAATCAAGAATGAATCATGGCAAGCAAGAGACAAGCATTGTTAGTAAAAATGTCCATCAAATTTAAAGGAGATTCTTTTACAAAAAGAGGTATCAACTATGAGGAAGAGGACATGGTTTTGAAGGTGGACATGGTTGAGGAAGAGGTGAGCAAAACTCTTCCAATGAAAATAAAAATCTAAGTTTTCAAAGAGATCATGGAAGAGGAAGAGCAATAGGTAATTATAGAAGATATAATGAAAAATGGATAGACAAGTCTCATGTAGAATGTTATTCTTGTGGTAAATATAGTCCTTATTCTTAAGAGTGTCAAACTAATGGGGTTACCAAAGAAACAAAGTTAATGGAGCACATTGAAGATGTATAAGAATAAAATTTCTTTCTTTCTTTTAAGGAAGAAATCATAGGGGACAAGCATACGTCTTATCTCAATAATGGAGCCAATAATCATACGACTGGCGATAGAAGCTAGTTTGCAAAGCTTGACAATAAAGTAACTGACAATGTACGGTTTGGAGATAATGTAAATATGGAGATCAAAGGAAAAGGATCTATTGTATTTGAAATGAGAAATGGAGGTTGTAACACCTACATACCCCCTGAAGGATTTGCAAATGTTACCTAAGATAGGAGTTAACATATCAGAACAATACAATGCATTCCCCGAATTCAAACAATCAATAAATTTTCTAACTATAGCCCATCAATACCAAAATTAAATTCATATGCCTTTCACATTCAAATCATAATACAATTTCAACTCCTATCTTACATGTACCTTTATGAACATGTATCATTTCAACTAAGGTATATTTTATGGCCTTATAGAGGTCATAAGCTTATTCATGGTGTATATTACATTTTAAAGTGAAAATTAATATTTTGAGTAATGGGTAACTTATGGAGAATGGTTTCAAAATCATCATAGAAAATGATATTCTTTGGCTCAAAGATCATAAAAATACCCCTCTTGTAAAGTTTAACATAACTAAAAATTGAATGTTTAAGCTAGATCTACGAATAACTAAATTAATGCGTTTGAAAAGTTGTATGGAAGATTCATCATAGATTTGGACCATGAGGTTTGGTCACTTGAATTTTTATAGTTTAAAAGCCTTAAGAGGAAGGAAAATGGTGAAGGGAATTATAATAATTGATCATTCTAATCAACTTTATGAAGCTTGTCTATTTGGAAAACATCCAAGAAAGAGCTTCCTAAAGCAATCTATTTTAAGATCTGCCAAGCCACTTCAACTATTTCATGCAGATGTGTGTAGGCCTATTAATCCTCCATCTTTAGGTAAAAATTCTTATTTTGTACTATTTATTGATGACTACAATAAAAAGACTTGGATCTATTTCTTAAAAATTAAATATTAGGCTTTTAATTCCTTTAAAACAACTGTTGAAAAGGAAAGTGACTATGAGATAAAAGCTTGAAGAACAGATAGAGGAGGAGAACTTACATCTAATAAGTTTAGAGTTTTTATAAGTTTTATGGAATTCATCATTTTTTTAACATTTCTAGGTTCACCTCAATAAAACAGTGTTGCTGAAAGGAAGAATTATACAATCTTGAATAAGGGGTCACATCCTTCAAACTCCTAGTTAGACAATGGTTTGAAAAATAAATAGCACAAGAAATTGCTTCAACCTAAAAGTCTTTAGGCATATTTTTACTTTTTAACATAGCCCTTTCCATATTTAAGATTGTATGATTCTTTCTTTCAACGACGTCATTTTGTTAGGGTGAAGATGAAACTATTAAAAAACAATGAATTCTATACAACTTACAAAAATCTCTAAACTCATTAGATGTAAATTCTCATCCTCTATATGTTCTTAAAACTTTTATTTCATATTTAATTTCTTTTTCAACAGTTGCTTTAAATCTTTTAAACGAATCAAAAGTTTTAAATTTATTTTTTAAGAAACAAACCCAAGTCTTTCTGTTGTAATCATTAATGCATAGTATAAAATAAGATCTTTTACCTAAAGATGGATGATTAATTGGCCCACACACATCTGCATGAGTTAGTTTAAAGTGGCTTAGTAGCTCTTGAATAGATTGCTTTAGGAAGTTCTTTCTTGAATACTTTCCAAGTAGATAAGCTTCACAAAGTTAATTAGGATGATCAATTATTGGAATTCCTTTCACCATTTTCTTTTCTCCTAAGGCTTTCAAACTATCAAAATTCAAGCGACCAAATCTCATGTGCCAAATCCATAATGAATTTTCCATACAATTTTTCAAACACATTGATTCAGCTATTCATAGATCTTGCTTGAACATTCGATTTTTGTTCATATTAACCTTTGCAAGCAGGGTACTATTATGATCTTGAGCCAAATAATACCATTTTCTATAATGATTTTGCAACATTCTCCATAAGTTGTCTAATACTTAAAATATCGTTTTTAACTTTTAGAATGTAATAGGCATCATGAACAAGCTTATAACCTTCGTTTCTTGTTTAAAAAATAATAGTTTCTTTGCCTATGATCTATATTTTTATATTATCTCCAAACCGTACGTTGTCGATTAATTTATTGTCAAGCTTTACAAACTTGCTTCCATCACCAGTCATATGATGACTAGCTACATTATCATGATACCATATACTCTTGTCCCCTATTATTTCTTCTTTAAAAGAAAAAAATAAAGTTAGTTCTTCAACATCTTTAATGTTCTCCATTAGCTTTGTTCTCCTGTACACCATTAGTTTGACAGTCCTAAAAGTGATGAATATATTTAACATAAGAATAACATTCCACGTGAGACTTATCTGTTCTTCTTTCATTGTATCTTTTATAAATACCTCTTCCTCTTCCTTTTCCTCTTCCACGATCTCTTTGAAAACTTGGATTTTTATTTTCATTGGAAAAGTTTTACTCATCTCTTCCTCGATTAAGTCCATGTCCAAAACCATGACCTCTTCCTTGTAGTTGCATATGACCTCTTTTTGCAGAAGAATCTCCTTTAAATTTGATTGATGATTTTATTAGCAACGATTGTCTATTTTGTTCTTGCTTGCTATAATTCATTCTTGATTCGTAGGCTCATAAAGATCCAATAAATTCATCAACCAACATGGTCTTCAAACCTTTAGACTCTTCAAGGAAACTACCACATGACTAAATTTTATATTAAGAGAATGCATAATCTTCTTAACCATATGAACATCTATCATGGCTTCTGTAAGTCTCTTCAATTGATTCACAACTACCAATATTCTTATCATGTAATCTGTTATGTTTTCACACTCTTTCATCGTGAGTGATTCAAACTCAGCCCTTGGAGTTTAAAGATGAACTTTCCTTACTTTATCAATTCCCATAGCAGAGCTTTGAAGAGTCTCCCATGCCTTTTTAAACGTAGTATCATTAGCAATTTTTTCAAACATGTCATCATCTCGACCTTGATGTATGATTGTAAGGGTACATTGGTATTTCTTTCTTTACTTCTATAAAGCTTCTTTTTAACTAGAGATAAAGATGCCTCATCTTGAGGCACTTCAAAACCTTTCTCTAAATTATCCCATACTCTTTGAGACCTAAGTATGGCATTCATTCTAATAGATCAATTCTTATAATTATTCTTATTGAGTTGTGGGTATTGAAAGGACAAAGATGCTCCCTTTGATGCCATTTCTCACTGTTAAGGCTTTGATACCACTTTGTTAGAAGTAAATAGGCACTAATTAAATTCACCCACATGCACACACATATGCGTGAGCGCGCGAGCCCACACACACACACACGCACACATGCGCGCACGTGCGTACACGCACACACATGAGCACACGTGAGGGTGCTCCCATGCGCGCACTGTTACACTGAGATGCAAGGTTCAAAAGGAAAGACTTAAAATTTTCTAGAAGACTCTACACACATCTAGATCCACAATTAGCTCCTTGATTGGTGGAGCAATTAATGGTGGTAGGTGAAGGTAGATGGTAGAACATTCTAGAAATTCATTGTAGCCATTAGATCAAATAAATCATAGCCATTTATTGAGGAGGTCGAGGCCTATATAAGGGGTAAGGGTCTTCCCTTGTAAAACGCACATCTCATTCCCTCATTTGTATTATCTCTCTAAGTGTATAACTTTCTTTTATTGAAGTAATAAAGAGAGCTCTCCAAGTTCTCCAAGCTATCTTGTGTTCTTAGCCATCTTTCTCATTTTATAGCTTATTCGATGAAAGTACTCTTAAGTAGTACTTGTGAGAGGCTAAACTAGCATTTAGGCCGAAGTAGGTGATCCTGAATCATGGAGTTTTCTAGTTCCGCATAGATCTTTAGTAGGGAAAGTCCGAACTTGTGACAGTTAGTATCAGAGAAAAGTGCAGAAGGAAGCATAGATACCAATTAAGGAGTTTTCTAGTGCTTGGTGAGAGTGCCAAGCGATTCGAAACAAGTAAGTCATTCACTTAAACTTTACTTGTTTGCTTGAAAGATGGCCGGTGCAAAAAGTGAGACTATCCACGCTGATGGAGCTTCCAAGCAAGTTGCTCGTGAGAGATCCAAATCAAGGGAGGCCTTGGTGGACATTGATGATAGGGTAGTAAGAGCAAAGCTTGTCGTAGCCAACGAGTAAGAGAAGTTTGAGGAGCATGAACACCACATCGAGGAACTCGAAAACGAATGTGAGGAAGTTTATGAGGAGATGTAAGGTGCCTTGAACCAAGCCTTATCAAAATGTCTAAACCGAGTGGAGGCTCTGAAAGGAGTCATGCAATTGGAGCTTGCAGTTATAAAGGAGGAGCTCGAGAACGTTTCCAACTAGTTGAAGGAGACCAAGGATGAGCTCGTGATTTGCAAGAAGGAAATCGTTCAAGGAGGAAGCATTTCCATCCCGACAATAGTCACTAATTCTTCGAGGACGGATGTTCCGAAGCCCAAGATGTTCAAATGACAAAGGAATGCGAAGGAGGTGGACAATTTCCTATGGAGCTTGGAGCGATATTTTAAGGCACTCGGTGATGTGGAGGACACCGATATGATCAATCGTGCTATACTATTCCTCGAAGATACCACAACGATTTGGTGGAGGAGGAGATAAGGAGATATCGATAGAGGGATATGCACCATTAATATATGGGTCGAGTTCAAAAGAGAACTAAAGGGGCAACTCTATCCCGAGAATGCCGAGGAGGAAGCAAGAGCCAAGTTGAGGCGCTTCCACCAAGATGGAAGCATAAGGGACTACGTGAAGGAGTTCTCCGAAGTGCTTTTGGAGATCCTGGACTACCCAACAAGGAGGCCTTGTTTGCATTAAAGGATGGTCTCCAAAATTGGGTGAAGATGGAAATACAATGCCATAGAGTGCAAGACCTTGTAAGTGCCATTGCCATTACTGAATCCCTTATCGAGTTTTGGAAGTTCGAGAAGCCTAAGTCCCACAAAGACGATTGCAACGAGGAGAAGAGTGGGGGAGATTACCCATACAGCAAGGGAAAATTCCCCAAACATAGCAAACATAAGAAGGGCAAGAGCCCCGAGGGAGATCAAGGTAATGAGAAGTTCTAACCCAAATGTTTCCTTTGTGATGGTTCTCATAGGATAAGATATTGCTCGAAGAAGAGCAAGCTCTCGGCAATGTTCGAGGACAAGGCAGAAACTAGCCAACCCGAAGAGAAGAGGATGTGTTCCTTACAACTCCTCAATGCCATCAAGAAGATGCCGAAATCTGAGAAGAAAGACCGTTAGTTCGTAGAGGCCAAAGTAGGTGGCCAAGTGGTGAAAGCGTTGGTAGAAATGGGAGCTACTAACAACTTCATTCATGTAGACGAAGCAAATCAGCTAGGCATAAAGTATTGTGGTGAGTAAGGGTGGATTAAGGCTGTGAACTCCAAGTTTACTTCCATATATAGGAGTGCTTGAAATGTGAAGGTATGCCTTGGTGATTAGTGTGGCTTAATTAACTTTGCGGTTGTTTCGTTGGATGATTATCCATTAGCGCTCAACATGGAGTTTTTCAATAGCATGAAAGTGATGCCAATCTTATTTGTCAATGCCTTGTGTATTTTGGAGGAAGGCAAGACAAGTATAGTCAAGCTATCGAGGGAGACGAGTAGCCAAGCCAAGCGTGTTTCCATCATCCAACAATTCGAGAGGAAGCCATCTGGCATGCTAAAACTTCCACCAAGGATGAAGGTGGATCATGATAGCATGGTGCGAAATAAAATACCTCTGAAGTTTGATGAAGCTAGGAGAATCGAAGGAGTCGATGGGTGAAGACTCCGAGTTCGTGGAGAAGCCGAACTTAGTGGCATGGAGCCCCATCCTCAGTCGACCAAAGACCACATGAAAATAAGTAAGTTGGCAAGCTTTCATGGCATCATGCGATTTGGTGATGAACCAAAGCCAAAAGGAGCAACTGAGGGGAAGGATGCTCGATGGAAGGCAACTTTAGGAGCCATCACTAGTCCGAGAAGTTCTTTGGTAAATTCCTTCAAGGTGAAGAAGGAGCCAAGCCCACAAGCCATGAATTCAAAGGAATTGGCAAGTCGAGCGAGGACAGGTCGATTCAAGCATAAAGGTGGGACTACCGAAGGCAAGCAACTGATCGAGCCAAGGAGGCCATGCTTAAGGAAAGAGAACATAGGGTAGTACAACGGATATGCGAGACCGAAGCAACGAGGGCGTTGCTAGGTTGAGTGGGGGAGGATGTCACGATCTAACAATTCGACCTACCGAGATGGAAGGTTCAGAAGAAAAGACCTAGAATCTTTTAGAAGACTCTGCACACATCTAAACCTACAATTAGCTCCTTGATTGGTGGAGTAATTAATGGTGGTAGGTGGGGTAGGTTGTAGAACATTCTAGAGATTCATTGTACCCGTTAGATCAAATAAATCCTAGCCATCCATTGAGGAGGTGGAGGCCTATATAAGGGGCAAGGGTCTTTACTTGTAAAACACACATCTCATTCCTTCATTTGTATTCTCTCTCTAAGTGTATAGCTTTCTTTGATTGAAGTAATAAAGAGAGCTCTCCAAGTTCTCCATGCTATCTTGTGTTCTTAGCCATCTTTCTCATTTCATAGCTTCTGCCAAGTGTTCGATCAAAGTAATTTTAAGTAGTACTTGTGAGAGACTAAATTAACATTTAAGGTATTCCACTCGCGCAGTGGGTGTATGGGCTAGGTTTGGTTGATCTTTTGGAGTTATCTCCAAGAAGAAGAAGAGTC
>JAOXYD010134030.1:0-10892 GCA_028565735.1 Pinacopodium congolense | reverse complement strand
ATTTTTTATTATATTTATTTATATTATTATTTATATTAAAATTATAAATAAATATCTAATATTAAAAAATAAATTATTTTTATAATTAATAATATAATCATTTATCTTATTTTATTAAGAATATAATAATATAATAATTTGTCATATGATACTAATAATTAATGATATATTAATCAATTTAAATTGAAGTTAAATTCTAAAAAATAAGGAAAGAGAGAAGCACTTATGATCTATAGTTTTTAGGTCTTCTAATCCCTACACCTACACCTACTCCCTAAGCTCCTATAAGAATTATAAATCTATTATCATTCTTTATTAATGGGTGAAGAGTACATTGAAGTAACTTTTTCGAGGCCAAAACAAACTTTACAAACTTTGGGTCTGTAGACCACTCTCTAATAAAATTTTAAGCCTCACAATCAAACAAATTATCTTAAAAATTACAAAACTAATGCAAAGTCTAACATGCTAGAATATCTATAACAAGTTAGAGGGAAGAAAGATGAAGGAAAAAAAGTGAAAGTTCATAGGTTAATGAATGACGGAGCTCTTCTCCCTGTCTTCACCTCCTCTTCTCATTCCTCTGACTTATCGACATTGGGTTCTTGACTCTTGCTGGTCTTTCACTTTTGCATCTTCTGCTCATACCATTTCATTACCTGATTCTCCTTTTGGTTTCCTAGCTACTCTCCGTATTCCTTATGCTTTTCATACCTTTCTACTTTCAACCCCTTAGACTTTCCTACCTTTCCCTCCTAGGTAGAGGACAAAGCACCATCTCCAGATGAGGTAGGAGCTAGGTCTAACAACTTAACTGGTACCTTGGGAACCTAATCTCCAATCATCACTAAGAAGACATAGTTGTAGGTCACTAGAGAATTTTTCCATTCAATCAAGCTTCATTTTTGTCTACCAAGCATAAACAACAAAATTATAATACCTCCAGCCCATGTCCTTAAGGAAGGAGCTAGTCGTTGAAGTTCTACTTTAACATGGTTCTTTATAAACAACAAGCCCCTTACCTAGTAATATAAAAATGGACTACACAACAATGGAAGAAAGCAAATCTTAAGGAAATGCTTATCAATGAAGAGCATTTATCACTATTTAAGTTTGGGAATGATTTCTAGGCTAGGAAAATTTTAAAGTGGACCATATCATGTTAACAACAAATCTCTTTTCCAAGAAAATGAAAACTTGACATTTTTATACAAGACCTTCAAACTAAGTACGTTCCTTTATGGATTAACATCCATAACATCCCCTTAGAATAATAGACAATAGAGGGGCATCGTTATCTTACTAGCCATGTGAGCAAATCAATTTGCTCAAATGAATACACAAAACCATGAAGAGAGTTGGCTTCGTTAAGATTATATGCTCATTGATCTATAGCAAGCTTCACCTAAAAAAATTCCAATGTTAAGACCTAATGAAGATGATGAATTGTTTAAGGATAGTTTATCAATATAATATTCATGAAAACCAAAATCTAAAGCCATTTGGAAGCCAACTAGAAAAATGTTTCAAATAGATTATTTTAAAGAATTAACATAAATACAAGATGCTAGAAACATCAAGAGCGCTGAGGCTGACAAACAAGTGGATGTTTGATAGTTAATTCACAACAAGAAAAAAGTAAATAGTGGAGGGCTATTGGAACTATATAGAAGGATTATAATAAAAACGGCAAAGAAAGGCAGAAATTTTCAAATTCAGGGACATAAATAAGATTTGCAAAACAACATCATTATTATTATTATTAAGGGCATAATTGAACAAGTTGATCCCAAAATGTCTCAAATAGCCCTAGAATCCATCCAAGACATATTTAAGGAAGATTGAGAGCCATTTTCATCACTTTTAGGCTCTTACTTGGGCAGCCATCTATGTTTTTTGTGTTTTCTTAGGTGTTAAGGTTTTTCTTCATGTCTTTTCATCTAGTTTTGAATTTATTGTTAGATTCAATAGTTTAGGTGTTGAATCTTGGTTTTATTTATATTTTCTCTGCTACCTTTACATTTTCATTGTATTTTCTTTTTCTTTTTATTGTTATTTCATTTGGATTATGTTAAATATGTATGGAATGCTTAGTTTTCATTAATATAATGTTGTTTCTTTAATTTTCCAACCTTGTGTTCTTTTCTTTCTTTATGATTCCTATGTTTTCAATTGTGCTTTGTTTATTTTCATATTGGGTTTGTGTTATTTCATTATGTTAGGTTAATTTTGCTTGGGTTTGAAGATATTTGATGGATTTATAGATGATAATTGTAAGAATTAGAATGGGTTTGGAATGGCCATTGTGATTTATGATATGATTGAGTTGAGATTCTGAGTAAATGACATGGATTAGGGATTTATTAATAGGATTAGCCATCATAGGCATAATTTCTAGTTTAATTACTAGGAACGAGATCATGATACATAATAGTCCTAGTGATTTCCACAAGTAGCAATAGGTTAATTGGTTTTGTAGGTAAACTTAACTAATTAATCTAGCATTCTAATTCTCTAAGTTACATAATCTGAGCTTGTGTAATTGTGGAGTAGGCTAGTTGTTTCCTAATGTGTTAATGATACTGCTTTATTAAATCTAGAGAGCTTATTCTAAGTTATCGCGTAATTAGGGATATTTTCCGAATTTGTTGGACTTATCTTAAAATGGAAGAAGTAAGACACAAGAGCTTTTTTTATGTCTATAGGCTAGCATCTTATGCATGACAAAATTTATATCTTTGAGGATCAATTATAATTCATGAATTCGAATAATATCTTCTGCCCATCTTTTCGCTATTATTATTTATTTCTTATTTTGTTCTCTTTAGGTTTGATAATTTACCTTTTTGATTTTTTAAAGTTCCTTCGCATCTAAAGGTTTTTTTTACTTTCCTTTTCTTTTAATCAACATTCGAAATAGCATAAGAACACTACCAACTATCTATGGGATCGACCCTGACTTACCCTGCTACATAATTAATTAGGTTAGTTAGGTAAAATTTATTAATTAGCGAGCTTGCGATAGTTTTACCATACACCAATCGATTTCATAATTGATTAATCTTCTAACTGTGTATGTATGGATGTTGGCTTTATATCTCCTAGCTCCAGCTCCAATTTCCTGAAAATTAATAAAGGCATAAGATGAATGCTCACACCTAAGTCACATAAACATTTAGAAAATTTAAGATTACCAGTTTCACAAGGGATAGTAAAAACTCCTTAGAACTTGTAATTTTGATCACGTATGGCTAGTAATGATGAAGTTACAACTTTCTGTTAAAGATACTATCTAATTGTCCTCCCAAGTCCACTTATTATTTAGTATGTATTTGGGGAATTTGTGTACTTAGGCATATTCTCCAAAGCCTCCACAAATGACAAGTTGATATTCAACTTATGCAAATTCTCCAAAAAGTTAGCAAACTGTGCATCCATTTAATTCTTCTTTAGCTTTTGTAGGAATGGTATCTTTGGAGTGTAAGGTGGTGGTGGAACATAAGGCTTTTCTTCATCCTTGTCCTTCATCTCTTGGCTCTCTTCCTCGAGGTTTGGACCTTCTTCTTAGTTACTTCCTCTAATTATTTTCCACTTATAACTTTGATAGCCTTTACCTGCTCCCTTAGATTAGACTATATATTGCTTAAGAGACTCTCCATACTTTTTGTAGATAATGCATTGGATAAATACCTAACTAGAAACCTATAAAATATGGATGGAAGAGGCATGATTCCTTTCAATTTGATTGAACTTTGCTTCCAACCTTTTTTAGCTATCATCTTGACTTATGAACTTGGAATTGAGCACATCCATCAAAATTTTCTATATTTGTTTTGAATGATCCAAGCCTATCTTCTTCAAATGCTGAAGTTTTTTAAGTTCTCATGTGGCTACCTGCATTGTTAGCCTAAGAAAATTTTATGTGGTTCTTCTACCCTAGATTATCAGCATTAGATTATTACCTCCATGTAATTTACTTGCTCCATTATACTATTATCCATCATGAAACAATCAATTTTCCCGTAGTTGTCTTATTCGCATAACTCATATCTACGTTGCATAGTTTTCACCAAAGAGGAAAAAGTTCCTCGTAAGTTGCTTAGCTACCTGGTGAGGGCTGAGATTTATACTTGAAGGGTTGTCAATGAATCCATTAGTATCATCCCTTCTTTTCTACTTGAAGCTTTTTTGTTTACTCCTCTCATTTATCCATAGGCAACTATTTTTTGCCATATCCTCCAATAGATTATGCGTTACATCAATTTTTTTCCTCATTAAGGAACCCCTAGCTATCGCTTCTGTAGTTCCTCTAGTGTGTTGGTTCACTCTATTTTAAAATTTTTGTAAGAGAAACTCCTTTGGTAGGTTGTGGTGTGGAAAGCTGCTTTGTAACTCCTTGAATCTCTCTTATGCCTCATACAATGACTCCCCATAATTTTGTTGGAAATTAATGATATCCTTGATGATACTTGTCGTCTTTGTCAATGGAAAGTACTTAGTTAGGAAGGCTTAAACAAGTTCCTCCCATGTAGTGATATTCTTCAAGTTGATAGAATTCAACAATGATTTGGCTAAATCCTTCAAGGTGAATGGGAACAACTACATCTTGGCTGCATCTTCTGACAACCCATTCTATCAAAAGGTGTCGTAAATCTCTAAAAAGTTTTCTTGATGTGCATTGGGTTCTTCATTTGCCAATCCATATAATTACACACTAATTTGAAGCATATTGAATAATGCTAGCTTGATTTCGAAGTTGTTAGCTTAGATAGGAGGCCTTGTTATCCCTTGTTGATTAACATTGAAGCCTAGCCTCATAAATTCCATAAGGGTCCTTTGGTTTATCCCTTACTCTCCTTCTTCAGTGATTGTTCTTTATATGGTTTGTTAGTGCTTTACTCTTCTTAACTCCCTTTTTGTCTTGTAATATTCAAAACTCTTTGTCGTTTCACTTGCTTGACCTTCTTGTACTCCTTATGTTAATACACATGTTGTTACATAAGGAAAAGTATCAAAATCCTTAAATTAAAATCACTCAAACTGAAGAAAATGCTAAAACTACTAACCCTTGAGAATGACATCAAAAACTTGTTAATCTCTTTGCTAACTTTTTTACATTTTACTATAAGTGAACGGTTCATAAAATTGTAATATGACGGATATCGTCCCACAAGGATTAGGATTAGTGGTAACTTATCACAAACTACCAAAAATTAATCCTAACTAAACCTCACTATAGTATAGAAAAATATAGTTGAACCACAAGAAGCTAAAATGCAATTGCTATTTTGAATTTTATATATAAAATGAAAACAAAAATCACTGATGCAACGAAAGTGAAATAAGCTAAGGTGTAATTAACATAACCAAATAGATAAAGAACAATGTCAAATATGATAAATCTAATGACAATATCAAAGAAATGAGTATAAAGTATCATCAGGATTCTAGGACGACCATCAATCCTCAAATCAAAACAAATGGTGTTCTAGCTAAGATGTTATACTATGGATCAAAATAAGCTTTTGAATCCTAATTTCCTCCAAAATGGGTAAATTTAATAAGCTTTAGAAATACCTTTAACTTTACTATAATCTAAAATAATCTCTCTAAGTTTAATGTTATAGAAGCATTAAGTAATAGGGAATGACTAACTTAGGCCATTATTACACACGCTTGGAAAGAGTAACATAAAAAATTGTAACCTTAAACTAGTTTGTTAAGTTTAGCTACAAAACCAACTAATCTATCGTTGCCTCTGAAAATCATTAATGACTATTACATATCAAGAGCTCAATCCTATTGTTTGAATTAGGAATTACAAAAAAAGTGATCAAGCCTAGAAATAACCTATAATTCTTAATATTAAACCAAAATTCCAATTTAACCTAAGCCTAGAAACACCAATTCAATGAAAACCCAATTC
The DNA here is from genome assembly GCA_028565735.1 of Pinacopodium congolense. Classification (NCBI taxonomy): domain Eukaryota; kingdom Viridiplantae; phylum Streptophyta; class Magnoliopsida; order Malpighiales; family Erythroxylaceae; genus Pinacopodium; species Pinacopodium congolense. The sequence goes on along the minus strand of JAOXYD010134030.1, from coordinate 4,966 downwards.
CATTCTCACAAATTATTACCTATTATCCCTTTAATACCTTCAAACCCTTAAATAATTAGTCACACATACTCAAATTAATAAAAACACAAATTAGAAACTAGTAAACCATGCTTAAACAACTAATATCAAGGCTCGAAATTAATTAAAAAATTTATCTATTAATATATAATCAAGAATCCATATAATATTCAAGAGATTCAACACCTAAATCATTAAACATTGAAGGTAATTATGATAGAATACAGAAACGTGATTACAACTAATATATCACAAAACAATTGTAAATAAAGCTTAACATTACCTACAACACTAAACTAAATTGGTTGAAAATAAAACAGTAGCAAAACCTAACTTAGAACCCTAAAAACATGAAGAAATTTCAAGAAAATAATATGAAAACTCAAATAAATGGTAATGGATACTGGAGAATGTTGTCTCTGCTCTTTAGGACCCTTTTATACCCTTTCCAATTAGGATAAAGTCGAGGATGAATGAAAGACCTCTTTTCTCTTTTTATTTTTCATTTACTATATGCTTAATGGCCATTCGTTTTCCTTCAATGGTGGTTCAACGAGAAAAGCTATCTTTTCATCAACAATTCCTTTGTCATTTAATCCAATAGCATTCCATTAGATAGGAATAGATTTGATAAATACTGATAACTCTCAGATAGAGTATTAAAGCAGAAAAATAAATTAGATAATGAACTATTGATTCTAATCCATCTCTGGCGATGAATTAACAATTCGAAGTGCTTTTCTTGTGTATTTTTTATAAACTAGTGCTTGTGTATATAAGTAGGAGGATCTGTTTGGGAAGTAAAAAGCCCTTGTTACATCTCTCCATCTGCCTCTAAATTCTCGATGTGAAAACACATAGACAAAGGGCTAATCTTTGATCTGGGTTTCTCCTATTAAAGTGGTTGCTAGACTGCTATTAGTCAATTACAAACCATCATTGATGGTTCAGATTGACAACCTGGTAGAGCTGACACAAGCTCACCAAATAATAAATTTTAGCTAACTAACCTATTTTATAGTAGGGCAAGTCAGAGTTGATCCCACAAAGAGCTGGTAGTGTTCTTACACTATTCCTAATGTTATGTAAAAGAAGAAGAAAATAAAAGAAACATCTTGTTAGAAAGGAATTAAAATAAGCTAAAAAAACAATTAATGAAACTAAAGCAAAGATGTAAGAAACAATTGGCAAGAACGAAAAGATAAGATATTTTATGGATTCATGAATTATAATTGATCATCAAATATATGTAAATTGTGTTATGCATAAGATGTTAACCTATAGACACAAATAAGCTCTTACGTCCTAAGTTCCTCCATTTTTAGATAAGTCCTATACTATAAAAAACTTACTCTTAATCACGACAACCTAGAATAAGATCTTTAGATTTAGTGATGTGATAGCATTAAAAACTAGGGAACAATTAACCTAAGCCATAATCACATCAGCTCAGATTATGTAACTTAGAGAATTGAAATCCTAGGCTAATTGGTTAAGTTTACCTACAAAATCACTTAATCTATTGCCACTTATGAATTACAAATAAAAAGCTAAAACCTAGCAATTGAACTAGAAATTACATTTAGGATGTCCAATCATATAAATAAATCCTTAATTCATGGCATTAATTCTGAATTTCAACTCAATCCTAGCATAAATCATAATGCTTATTCAAAACCCTTTCCAATTCTCACAATTATCATCTATAAATTCATCGAATACCTTCAAACACAACTAAAATTAAACTAACATCACAAAAATAAACAAAAATCAATCTGAAATTAAACAAACTAGAACTGAAAAGGAATTAATCATAAAGGAAATACCAAGAAAAATTGTGGAAAATTAAAGAATCAACATTTTATTAATGAAAACCAAGCATTCAACAAGTATTTAACAAAACCCAAATTAAATAACAACATAAATAGAGAAAAAATAGAAAGACAAGAGTAGAAACATAAAGAAAACCAAGATTCAACACCTAAACTACTTAATCTAAGGTTTGAACATGAAACTAGAAGAAAAGAGATGAAAAATAATCATAAAACCTAAGAAAAGAATAACAAATGGAGCTACACAAATGGGAGCCTTCAAGAATGATGAACATATGCTTCAATCTTCTAGTTATAATGCCTTATATATGTCTTGGATGGCTACTAGGGTTTAAAGGATGTTTTGAGAGCAATTTTGTCAAGTTTTCCCCTAATAATTATAAAAACAAAGTCATTTTACAAATTTCATTTTAAGTCCTAGAATTTGATAACTTCTACCTGTCTTCGCTTTGTTTGCTCTAACTCCTTCTGTATAGCTCCAATAGTCATGAAATTTGGTATGTAGGCTCCTCACATGATTCTATTATACCCTAAAAATTTTTAGAACAATCTAAACTTTAAAAGTATACCTAATTCATCATCACATTCACCTATACTAAAACTGATACTCAACTGAGCTTGTCTTATTCTTTTCTTTGTCCACTCTTCATGGCTTGTCATATGGCCTTGAAATTTGGTGTGGAACTTCACAACATGATGCTGTAAGTCCTAAAATTGGTTCCACTCCTCTTCTAATTCCAAATGTTCTTTAATTTGACTCCAAACTTGGCCATTTTAATTTGTACTTGTGTTCGATGATCAAATTTATATGTAAACTCAAAAGGAAACACAAATCAACCATTTAAACATCAAAATAAGGATTAAATGACATTGAAACTCATATGAAAACATCACAAAATATATTCCTATCACAGTCTTTGCTCCATTTTTACTCCAATTCTTTTCTGAACTTGGAGTTTTGGTTCAAAACTTGTGTTAACAGATCAAACCTATTATTCAACACATAATGACACAAATTGAGCACTACTATATCAAAAATAGGGATAAATTCATATGAATTGACATACCAAAACTTAATAAAATTCATTCTTATAAAATTTCCTCACACTTGAACTGTTGCTTGTCCTCAAGTAATAACTTAAATACTTCACTCAAGTAATCCCAATCAGAAATCAAAAGTCAATTAAGCATAATAGAAATCAACTTATGCCTTTAATCTAACTTACAAATTTCAACTCTATCATGATTAAAAACAAGGTAATTGCAAGTAAAGCATACAATTAGTGAAAAAGTAACCCAGTATGCATAATGCCAAACATCCAAGCCATTTCATATAGTTTATCACATAAACTAGTCAAGATTGATCAAAATAACTAAAAACAACTAAAAGTACAATACAAATTGACTTTTTAAGAATATTTACTATTTTATCTAGTCTTTTTATGCGAGGAAAAATACCTTACTATGAATGACCTAGATTACTCAACTATGACTCTCCTTTTTGGTTTTTTTTAGATGTCATCTAGCTTTTTAACGTGAAGGAGAACATTTTTTTGTGAACATCCCCGATTATTAGGCTAGATCACCCTCTTTAATGGCTATTAGCACCACTCATAAACTTCAACCTTTACATTAGTTTAAAGCCAATGGAGTAAAATTCGCTTACTTTATTCAACAACACAAATATTCATTTTTGTACACTTTATTTCAAACTTCTCATTCTAAATTCATATGATAAATCATACAAAATGTACATAAACATTAAATATCATACAAACGGGTCACTAAACCCATGTAAGGCAATCAAAAGAAACAGAAAATGAATAGCATCATTTTAATAGTTGAGCAAAGTTCATTGAGTTAAAAGTATCAATTTCCTTCAAATATAAAAATTAATAACTAATTAAAGATCATAATCGTTTTAGTCTAACATATTCAAATCATCATCATTGGACTTATAACAGCTCAAGTGCAGAAAAATTTCTTGTTCCCCACCCCCACACTTAAAATAGCCATTGTTGCCAATGTCCTAAAAATAATAAAATAGGCATATATAAGGAAGAAAATGAAAATACTCCCTTAGGTTGAGGAGGCTATGTCAACCATGAAAACAAAGATTTTAGCTTCCCTCTTAAATTTTTACAAACAAAACAAGCAAACATCAAGTAAACCAATCAAATGAAAATAATCCAAAACCTAACTAGAAAAGAGAAAAAAAAACTGAAATCAAAGGATATAATTGGGATGCCTTCTTACAAGCGCTTGTTTATAGTCATTAACTTAACCTTTGTTTACCCATATCAATCAATATATGGTGGAGCTTTAAGCTCCATCACTTCCAAATTATGCACATGAAATCCCTCAAAGTAGGATTTAAGACAATGTCCATTAACCTTAAACTCCTTCCCTGTTTTTCACTATTAATCTCAACTGCACCATCAAGATACACTTTGGTGACCTTAAATGGATATGTCCACCTTGAATGCATCTTGCCTGGAAAAAGCTTAGTCAAGATTGGTATAGAAGGACTTTTTGACCCACCACAAATGCCCTCTTTAAAATGTAGCTATCATAAAATGGCTTAGTATTCTCCTTGTAAATCTAGGCAGTTTCAAATGTCTTATGGCGTAACTTCTCTGGCTTTTGCAACTATAGCCTCCTATGTGCACTACTTCCTCTAACCCAATGTTACATTGTTTGATTGCCTACTAGGCCTTGTGTTCCAACTCTATAGGTAGATGGCATTGTTTTCCAAGGACTATTCAGTATGGAAACATCTCGATTAGAGTCTTATATGCAGTTCACTAAGCCCATGATACATCATTAAGGCGTACAATCTAATCCTTTTTACTAGGATTCATCGTACTCTCTATAATAGACTTAATCTCTCTATTGGATACCTCAGTTGTCTACTCATCTGGGAGTTGTAAGCCATATAAATGTGATGCACCACCTAACACTTTCTAAGGAGCACTTCAATAGTTTGATTGCAAAAGTGTGTCCCCTTATTACTAATGATGGCTCTTGAGACACAAAACCTAGAAAAAATGTTAGATTTTAAAAATATGTATCCACTCTAGAATCGTCAGTTTGGATGACCCCCCCCCGTGTTCGGC
>JAOXYD010134019.1:0-10893 GCA_028565735.1 Pinacopodium congolense | reverse complement strand
AGGTTACACTTACCGAGCTAGAGAGTTAGTGGCCTAAGTTAGTCATTCTTTAGTACCTAATGCATCTTCACTATTAAATCTAGAGAGTTTGTTCTAGGTTATAATGAAAATAAGGGCATTTTTAAATCTTGTTAGATTTAACTAAGTTGGAGGAACTGAGAGTTTGAAAGCTTGCTTAAACTTATAGGCTAGCACTTTGGCCAAAGCACATTTTATCTAAATTCAAGGATCAATAGTTATCCTAAAATTCCAGTGATACCTTCAGCCTATTTCTTTTTAATGTTAATAGTCTTTTCCATGCTTTGCTTTGGCTTTGACTTTTGATTGCCTTATTTTCGTCTTAGCTTAGTTTAGCTTTCATCATTTTCAAAGGTTCTTGATTTCTTTTTCTTTGCAACATTTGGAATAGCATTAAAATTCTAACTCCTTGTGGTTCAACCCTAGCTTGCCATTTACTACATTGTGAGTTCTAGTTGGGTATTATTATTTGGTAGTTTGCGAAGAACTCACCAATTGCTTCTACGAAAGATGTATTTGATTGTCCTTCTTGCTTACTGTGTAATTAGTGGATCTAAGAGTTATTTTGATTTCTTTATTTGTTTTGTTACCTTTAGTTTGTTTCTTTTTTCTGCTTCCCTTTGGTGTTCCTTTACAAATCATTTGGAGCCTTGATTATTTTATGTTAATATTTTTTATCTTAAAAAAAAAGCAACACTATTTTGATCTCTAAGCTTCACTTTAGCACTTGTTCTTCATGTATCACCACTTTAGCTCTAATAGATCCAAATTATATGTTTCAACACTTTTTCTCAAACCTGTCTTTCTAATGCATCAAGTACAATGAGACCATTAATATCAAAGTTGTTTTGTCATTAATACAGGGAGAACGTCCTTTAGTTCAATAGTTCATTGTTTTAATTAGTCCAATCATTTGCAATAATAGTGCATCCTATTGTTTCCTAATTAGATTTATGTGCATACGTAATTAATTTACATTATTTTTTTAATCTTGAAGTAAAAGTACAAGAATTTCATATTAAAAAAGTATTTTAAGTCGAACTCTTATTGTTATTATAACATCAATAACTTTTTCAAAACAAGGTAAATTTAAAACATTCAAATGAGTACAAGAATAATATAGTCATCTATGTCAAGCTCTCTTACATTGCAAAATAATGTTTTTACTATGAAATACATTTTTTAAACTTAGTTGAAAATTAGGGATACATCTTGGAGAAAATAAGAATCTATATGAATAACAACTTTTATTTTTTTGTCTAATATTTATTGTACTTCTTCATCTTTGGAATATTGTTATGAGTCTCTATATTTCATTTTTTCTTTTTACTTATCGTGTCAAATAATTTCCTAACATCTTAAGTACATCAAATAGCATTTTCTTGTAAAAAGCAATGTTATCCTTTGCACTAGCATGACGTTCTTTCATTTTACAAATTCTTGAACCTTTAAAAATTCTACTAAAAAACATAAAATTATATTCAGTATTTCCATTAGATGTTTGAGTAGAAAAAAATAATTACATACTAGAGTAATCTTACTAATACTAAAAGATGTTTAAGTTCATTCCATCTTTTTAAATTTATTAAGTGTTTTTCATTATATTGTAAACTTGAAAACTATATGAAAATAAATAAATAATTATATAGTAATACATTTTGAATTTTATTTTTATTTAATTTAGATTTTTTCATAACAATTCTCCTAAGATTAATTTTATGTGCTCAAATTTAGGTTTAAATTTTTTTGGATAAACTTAATAGATAACATTTGAGAACAATAAATAAATAGCTTAGAAACTATAAATAAGAAAAATGAAATAGCAGTAACATTTTAACTCCTTGTGATTCGAATCTAACTTGCTATCTACTAGATTGTGAGGTCTAGTTAGGTATTATTATTTAGTAGTTTGAGACGAGTTATCAAATTTTTCACACCGTTACCTGGGAGTTAGTGTGTTGCTTCCTCTATTGTCTTTATTATTATTATTTTTTTGTTGATCTTTATGGATCTTCCATTAGTTTTTCATGTCCTACAGTTCCTCAAAACACATTCATTTATAGAAATTTGCTGAGGAAAATAGTGGTTCATTACCTTCTCCATTTAAGCTTTTTTCTTTTTTTCTTTTATTGTAAGTAGTACCAAATTTTGTAAAAGAGAGCGAGCAAGTCATTCATATCTTCTTAAAAGCGGTAGTTCCTTATCTTTTGAAGAAGAATTCAACAAGAGTTTAGAAGAGTCTACAGAGGCAGAAGAAAAAGAAGAGATCATGGAGCCTCATTAGCACACCTTAAAGGAGCTTGCAGCTCCTACTTTCAATCCTAATTTTCTTTGTATTAATTATCTAGATGATGAGCCAGATGTTGAGATTAAAAATAGACTAATACGTGCATTACCTACTCTTACAGGTTTTTGAGACATCAGCTCATTAGGATCGGGCTACATCATCGACCCCAATAAGTTCCTAAAGGAGTTCCACATTGAATGTTTAGGTATGAAGCTAGTGGGAGTCACAGTGGAATAACTCAAACTCAAGGCATTTCCTTTTGCCTTAGCAGATGTAGCCAAGGAGTGTCTTTATGATGTGCCCCCCACCCCCCCCCGGGAGAGGGATCAGTTAACACTCGGGAGTAGATGCGGTAGGCGTTCTTAGAGAAGTATTTCCCTGTTTTGAGAGTCACCAATATAAGGAAGGAGATCTGTGGTATTTGGTGAGATACATATGAGTCATCGCATGAGTATTATGAGCACTTTAAGAAACTCTACAACAACTGTCCAAATCATCAAATAAGTGAACAGTTATTAATTCAATATTTTTATGAGGATTTGATACCTTTGGACAAGAATATGATCGATGCTATGAGTGATAAAGCTTTGGTCATCAAAACCTTAGAGGATGTGAAGAATGTGATAGTAATGATGGTGGCCAATTCTAAGTATTGAGGGTGCCATAATAGTGCTTCTTCCTCGACAAAACAGGAGAAGGAGGTATCCATTTCGAAGTTGGAATAGTAAGTACCCAACCTGACCTCCTTATTGTAATAAGCAGTGATGGGAAAGGGGTTCACTAAGGCATGTGATATTTGTACATTGGCTAATCATACTGCATATGAATGTCCTTCTTTGTAGGATGAACATCAGGTTAATGTGGTTGGGGGGAGGGAGGTTCTAAGAACAATAGCGAAGGTATGATTCTTTCACTCCCACCTGCAATCTGGGGTGGAAGATCATCTCAATTTCAAATATGGAAACCAGTGTTCACCTACCTACCAGCAACTCCAAAGTGCGCCCACCTACATATCAACAGTAGTAGCAAGGGTTTCATGCATCCTCAAATTTTCATCAAAACCAATTGCATTTTCAACTAAGGCCGCCCCCTCCACCATCACCACAACTATTAACTAATGCAGTAGGTAAGCTTCAAACTTAGAGCTCAACACTGCTACCTAGTCAACTTGAGAAGAATCCAAAAGAGGTAGAAAAACCATTGAAGCAGGAGGAGAAGTAAGGAAAATAATAGGAAACAGAACTTGCAAAGAAGGAGGAGGAAAACCCTGCTCATATAAGTACCTGGCACCCTATTACTACTAATTCACTTCCTATTCAATTTCTTTGCAGGTTATCTAAAAACAAGTAGAAGGAGAAAGAGAAAGAGGTATTGGAAGTATTTAGCAAGGTAGAAGTCAATATACCTCTTTTAGAAGCAATAAAGCAAGTTTCGCGATACATGATGTTTTCAAAGGATATGTACACCAATAAGCGGAACCTAAAGGGAGAATGATGATCAGTATAGGGGGAAATATGTTGGAAGTCCTCTAGAGAAACCTACCTCCAAGTGTAAGGATCTAAATATTTTCACCATTCCTTGCAAGATAGGTAATACAAGGTATGAGAGATGCTTGTTAGATTTAGGAGCTTCAGATAACGTCATTCCCCTGTCTATTTTAAAAGCTCTTAATCTTGGGTTATTAAAAGATACCCATGTTATTCTAAAATTAGCTTATTAGTCTAACAAATATCCTAAAAGGGCTATTAAGGATGTTTTCGTGTAGGCAAAAGAGCTTTTTTTACTTACAAATTTTTACGTGTTAGATATGTAGAATGAGAACTCTTCCTGTCTTTCAACATTCTGTTAGGCTGACCATTTTTTAAGACTTCTTAGATGAAGATTGATGTTTATAGTGCTGTGATGAATATGGACTTTGATGGAAAGGTCATCCATTTCAACATCTTTGACACTATGTGCTATCCATCAAATTGTGAGTGTGTGCCTAATGTATATATTCTTAACTCCTCGGTGAAACATTGGTCTTTTCTTTCTATAGAAGATCCTTTGGAGGTGGCCTTGACTAACCTCATGGAGAAAGGGATGTATAATTTTTTTGCAAGGGATGTTTATGCTTGGAGAATGCTTAAAGGCCTTTGAGACCAATCCTCAACATTTGGTAGCTATGTTCCTCACTTGCTAGAATTGCCTATTAGTACTAACTGTTTGCTACCTTCCATTATGCAAGCAACAGAAGTGGAGTTGAAGCCCTTACTAGATCACCTTGAGTATGCTTACTTGGGGAGCTAATAACACCGTTCCAATCATTATAGCAAGTTAGCTTACTGACGTGAAAAAAGAGAAGCTTATAAGAGTGTTATGTGAGTACAAGATGGCACTAGGAGGAGTAGTTAAAAATATCAAAGGTATTAGCCCTTCTTTGTACATGCATAGGATTTTCTAGAAAAAAGGCGCTATCCCAGTCTGGCAAGTACAAAGACTCCTTAACCCACCGATGATTGAGGTGGTGATGAAAGAAGTGATGAAGTTTTTTGATGTAGTTGTCATATACTCCATCTCCTACAAAAAGTAGGTAAGTCCATTACAGGTAGTTCCAAAGAAGTCAGGCACTATAGTGCTGGAAAATAAGAGTGGAGAGATGGTTCTGACTCGAGTGCAAAATGGATGGTGAGTTTGTAGGGATTACTGCAAATTGAACTCGATGATTTAAAAAGAACATTTCCCATAACCCTTTATTGGTTAATTGTTAGAGCATCTTACTAGTCGTCCCTATTATTTTTTTCTTGATGGTGATTTAGGTTACATTCAAGTAGCCATTACTCTAAAAGAGAAGGAGAATACAACCTTCACATGCCTATATGGGACCTTCGCTTATCGACAGATGTAATTTGGCTTATGTAATGCCCCCATGACCTTTCAAAGTTGTATGATAGGTATCTTCTATGAGTGCCTTGAGAACATTATTAAAGTTTTTATAGGTGATTTTACCTTGTTTGGGGATTCATTTGAATAATGTATAGATCACTTTATTTTAGTACTTATGAGATGTATTGAAACTAACCTTCTTCTTAATTATGAAAAGTTTCATTTTATGTTTCAATAAGTTTGAAGTCATGTGATTTCTGCTAAGCGTATTGAGGTAGATAAAGTTAAGATAGACCTTGCATATTCTTTACCTTATCCCACTTCTGTATGAGAAGTTCATTCTTTTCTTGTCCATGAAGGATTTTATCACAGGTTGATTCGAGATTTTTCAAAATTTGTATAGTCATTGTATAGATTGGAACAAAAGGATAGGGAATTTGTTTTTGATGAGTAGTGTAAGAGGGCTTTTAATATCTTGAAGGTGAAGTTAGTTACTACGCATATTTTACAACCTCTAGATTGGAGTTTGCAATTCAAGCTGATATACGATATCTCCAATTATGTTATTAGAGCAGTTTTGGGCCAGTATGTAGGGTGCGTTCCTCATGTCATATACTATACCTTAAAGAATCTTAACGAAACCTAGGCAAACTACACCACCATAAAAAATAACTTCTATTAGTAGTTTTTTCTTTAGATAAGTTTATATTTTATTTTTTGGGTGCTAAGATTATTTTTTATTCTGATCATGCAGCTTTTAAGTATTTGTTGGTAAAGAAGGAGGCAAAACTATGGCTCATTCATTGGATACTCCTGCTTCAGGAGTTTAATGTAGAGATCAAGGATAAGAAGGGTTCAGAGAATGGAGTAGCAGATCATTTGAGTCACCTAATGAAGCATGGCCTAGACACAGGGCCTAGTAATGATGACTTCCTAGATGAGTAGTTGCATTAAGTACAGTTAGTAACTCCATGATATGTTGACATGGTGAATTTCTTAGTTACTCATTAATTTCCTACAAATTTCACCAAGAAGTAAAAGGATAGGATAAAGAGCTAAGCCAAGTCTTATGTCTAGGATGATCCATACTTGTGGTGGTATTGTGTAGATCAAGTGATTAGAAGGTGGATGTCTGATTCCAAAATTCTTTCCATTTTGACAATTTTTTACTCTTATACATGTGAAGGTCATTTTAGACCAAAGAGGACAACTAGCAAGGTTTTGGAGTGCAGGTTTTACTAGAAATCTCTATTTTAAGATTCCTATAATTTCTGTATAATTTATGATAATTGTCAGCGCACAGGTAGTTTAAATTCCCGTGGGAAAATGGCTCAAACCCCCATATTGAGAGAACTTGTAAGGTTTTAGAGTGTAGGTTTTACTAGCCATTTATATTTTAAGATGCCTATAATTTCAGTAGGACTTGTGATAATTGTCAATGCACAAGTAGTTTGAGTTACCATGGGAAAATTCCTTAAACCCCCTTATTGATTTGTGGGAGTTTTTAGGTTTTAGGCATAGACTTCATGGGTTCGTTTCCTTCTTCATTTGGATTTCAGTATATTCTACTTGTAGTGAATTATTTCTCAAAATGGGAGGAAGCAAAAGCCACCCAAACCGATGATTCTCCAGTGGTTTCATAGTTGTATAAATATAACATTTTTTAAAGGTGTTTGGAGTCCCATGAGCCATCATCAGCGATAAGGGGACTCACTTTTACAGTTGGACAATCGAGACTCTCTTGAGGACATATTAAGTAATGCATCGAGTCTCGACCATTTACCACCCCCAGACAAGTGGTCAAGGTGAAGTTTTAAATAAAGAGGTTAAATTTATTTTAGAAAATAGAAGATTGTAGACAAAAATTTGATAAGGATGTCACCATGCAGACTCGTCTTTAAGAAGCCATGCCATCTTCCAGTAAAACTAGAGCACAAGACTTACTGGGAAATCCAGTAGTGTAACATGGATTTAAAGGATATTGGTGCCTATAGAAGGTTGCAATTGTGAGAGCTAGAAGATTTGTGACTTGAAGCATTCCAGAATGTCCAAATTTACAAGGAGAAAACAAAATCATTTCATTGTCACAACATCTCTAGAAAGAAATTTATCGTGGACTAGAAGGTCCTTCTTTACCACTCATGCCTTAAGTTGTTCCTAGGTAAGTTGCATTCTAGATGGATAGGTCCTTTTGAGATCACTTATGTATACTCTTATAGAGCAGTAGAGGTTAGGAGTGTATAGACAGGAAAGGAGTTCAAAGTGAAAGGACATTGTCTCAAGCCTTACTTTGAGGAATTTCAAGTGTATAACTTGAAGGTAATGGAGCTTGAAGCTCTACATTACATTGATTGCCGAGGGTTAATAGGGGTTGAGTTTATGACAATAAACAAGCATTTGTTAGAAGGCATCCAAACTATATCCTTCTTTATTTTTGTTTGTTTTCTACTTGAATTTTGGTTTGTTTTCATTTAAGCATTTTATTTACTTTATTTTTTTTTGTTTTTAGGAAAGCAAGAAGAGAACTGTGATTTATTCTTTCAGGGTTCATACGATTTTTTCCATATCTAGGGGAGTATTTTTTTGATGTTCTTGGACATTGAGGATAATGCCCATTATAATTGTGGTGGTGGATTAAGTTCAAATTTTTCTACATTTAACTTGTGATAAATGTTGAACCAAGAAATGCTATGATTCTAGTCGGAATAAGAATGAATTTTGCTTTTGAATTTGAATTAGTCTGCTTGAGTATAAGATGAACCATATTGATTGATTGAAGTAATTATTTGCATAAACTTAGTAACAAAATTTGATACTTGAGTGATTAGGTAATGTGTGAAATTATGATGAATTTTCATATATAAACCTATGTGACGAATTGAGCTTGCATGACTATATTCTAGTCATTTCATTTTTTTGTTGTGTGTGATGCTTCCTTAGGAGATTATCTACAGAAATTTGTCTGAATTGATTTGGTACTACTAGATACATGTTATATGGGAGGCCTTCCTTATTCTAACCCATTGAACTAAATGGCCTACACAATTTATTATACCCTTGTAACCCTTATTGAGCCTTTAACCCATTTTGTTTGGAAAGTAAACACTTTATGATAAAACCTAAAAACCCATTAGCCTTAACCAATCACAAATCTAACAAAGTGCTAAGTGAGCATTAGGTCTATTGTTTGGGACTTTGGACTTACATGTTATTCTGGGATGATTTGAGATGGCTCTAATATTTGTTGCTATTGCATTCTTATTTTTAAAGTGTTAATTCAAGCAAAAAACAAAAGGAGAGAGAAAGAAAGAAAGAAAGAGAACAAGAATAAATTACGATAGTAATAATTAGTGATGAGTACTTAGTGTATTCACATGCATGTCTTAGAATTTATATTTAGTTATCCCTCTGCATTTAGCACTTTGTGACCACTTGTGAGAAACTCCTTAATCCTTTTTAACTCACCTAAACTCGAGCCCCATTATAACTTTTGAGTAAAAGCCCTTTTGATCTATGATAGCATGTAATCTATGTGAAAGAGAATAAGTGAATTTGCAAGCTTATGGTAGTGTGATCTTTTAGAGGGAGTATTGAGCTAAAAACTAACCCTTAAACACTTGACTGAAGTGAGTGGACATCATGACGAAAATCTATCTTGATTTTATGCTTACCTTTTATCAATGGTATCTTCATTTCATTTTATTTATATGTACAAATGAAAACCAATTATGATATATGTAGTAGCTTAATGCTTTAGTATGCTGAAGATTGAAAGAATGCATGCACTTGTTCTCTTTTAAAATAAATTGATAAAATGTAATGGTTGTGTTAATTTGATTGAGGACAACCAGCAACTTAAGTATGAGGAAATTTGATAAGAATGAATTTTTTAAGGTTTTAATATGTCATTTGGATTGGATTTATCCCTATTTTTGATATAAAAGTGCTCAAATTGTGTTATATTATGCTTAATGACAGGTTGAATCTCTTAGCACCAGATTTGGGATCAAAGTATGAAGTTTTGGAGAGATGTGGACCAAGAATTGGATGGAGGTCTATTACCCAGAGACATATATGGCAGGATAGAGAGACTAATGCGGTGGTCTTCATAGATTGATTTATACCTTCGAAAATAAGACTAATATGGGACAACCACATTGCTCTCCCAGATTTTCGTATTGGTACCTGACAACGAAAATAATAGGGATAGCATGATCTTTTCATAGAGCCACCTTACCTTAATTAGAAACGGCATAAAAGGTGAAGAAAGACATATAGAGCCAACAAACATACAGAGAGAGAGTCAAACTTTACAGATTTAAGAGTTTTTATTCTCCTTCTTAAGTTTTTCTTCATTCTCTTAGAACCTTAGTTTAGGTTTTGATTTTTCTATGATCCCAATCTACTTATTTAGTGATTTTAGATAGTTTTTTTCCTTATTCACAATTAATGGATGCTCTTATTCATATATTTTCGTATTTTAATACTTTATTTGATTTAGAATAGTTTTTTGAATTTTTTAACTTAAACGTTATGGATATTGTATGGATATTAGATTTTACATCAATAGATGATTTTATTTTCATTGCTTAGCCATTATTATAGTTTTTAAGCTTTATTTTTATGATGTTTCAGGTCTATCTCTTTTGAATATTAGCTTAAGTGATGATCTAATTACGGGTTGCCACTTATTTAGGATTTTTTTTAACTATATTATTTTTTAGTTAATTTTTATGAATTTTTTAATAATTGTTATGTGGTTTAATTTCAATCATTTCTATACTTTTAATTTTTTAATGTTCTGTCTAAGTGTGTTGAATTTCGTTAGATTAGTTTTGAATATACAATTTTCATATTGGACTTGAATTTTCCATCTTTGAATTCATTTGATTAAGTATGAATTGTGTTTATTTAATCTTTGTTTCAGTTGATTTGAGCATTCGTGGCTGATTTCCACAGGGCTTAGATATATTAAATGGATGCAGGGATGATAATTGTGAGGATGAAGTTGAGTTTGAATGGAAATGGTGCTTTTATGCTTAGGTTGGTTTAGGACTTTTTGTAAATGTCATGAATTAGGTATTACCTTTAGGCTTGATCACCCTTTTGGTAATTGACTAATCTGAAAGCTAGGTTTGAGCTTGTGGTACATAATAATCCATATCGATTCTTGAAAGTAGGAATAGGCTAGCTGGATTTATAGGTAAGCTTATCTAACTAGTCTAGGTTCTCATACCTTTAGGTTACACTTTCCAAGCTTGCAAGTTGGTGGACTAAGTTAGCCATTTCTTGACACCTAATGCTCCTCAACTATTAAATTTAGAAAGTTTATTTTAAGTTATAGTGGAGATAAAGATATTTCTAGAGCTTTTTAGATTTACCTAATTATGACGAATTTAGGATTTGAGAACTTGTTCAAATCCATAGGCTAGCACCTTAGCTAGAGCACCTTTTATTAAATTTGAGGCTCAATAGTTGACCCAGAATCCCAAGGATATCTTTAGCCCACTTCTTCAATATTGTTAGTAGGCCTTTCATGATTTACTTTATGTTTGTCTTCTTCATTTCATTTATTACATAATAGCTTAGTTTACTTTCATCGCTTCAGGGGTTTTTGTTTTCTTTTTCTTTGCAACACTTGAAATTGCAGAAATATTCTAGCTCTTTATAGTTCAACACTAGCTTGCCATCTTCTGCATCGCAAACTACCAAATAATAATACC
>JAOXYD010134008.1:0-10893 GCA_028565735.1 Pinacopodium congolense | reverse complement strand
GAAGGCCTCTTCTTCTTCTGTAGCCCTTGACTGACTTATTAGCCTCCGTCCCAGTCCGCCAGAATGAAATCAATTGACCTTTTGAAAAATTCTTCAACTTCAAACAAGCTATAGTTTTGGCCTAAGTTCAAGCACCTTTGCTTGATTGTTTCTCTATTGTGTTGTTTTTTTGTTGAGGTGCTCTCTTGTAGATACTTGGTTGTCTTTTTAAGGCCTTTTTTTTTGTCCTTTTGCTATAGGTGATTGTTGAGCTTAGGGTCTTCCCAGTTTCATATATCTATTTTTTATTTATAAATATATTTTTATTTTCTATTAAAAATTGGCCACATCATCAATTTATTACAAAGAATCATATGTGTCATTTTAGAATACCTATCAATGACGACAAATATAAAGTCTTTATCCTTTTTTGACCTAGGTCACCCTGACAGAAAGTCTATAGAAATATCTACTCATGCTTCACTAGGCACAGGTAATGGTGTATATCATCTATGTGGTAGAACCTTGATTTAGATTGTTTATAAGTGATGCCATATAATCTATGTGGTGGATTTATTTAGCATTTTTTTATAGGTGATACACCTACTATACACTCTCTCTATATCACGTCTCATCCTAGGCTAATAAAAATGTTCACTTAATATGTCTAATGTCTTTTTTACATCAAAGTGACCCATCAAACCCCCACCATGTACCTCACACAGAAATAACTCATGCGTAGAATAGTTAGACACATATAGTTTACTTTTATGAAATAAGTACATATCATGCCTATAAAAAATTCCAAATGCTCCCGTTTCACATCCCAAATATACATTAGCAAATTCATTGTCATTAGCATGTAATGGAGTAAAAAGAGACATAACTTCGACATAATGCGTCACATTCTCGATACCTTGTTTATACTTAATGATATATGGAAAAGTATCAATGAATTCCATCTATTTAGCATGACGTTTATTCAATTTCCCGTACCCCCTTTAGGTGGTTGAAGGATTTATGGTCAATGTGTATCACAAATTTCTTTAGCCAAAGGTAATGCTGCCAAGTCTTAAATGCCCTCACCAATGCATAAAGCTCCTTATCATAAGTTGGTTATTTTAAGGCTACCCCTTTAATTTTCTAACTAAAATAGGCTATTGATAAAATCTAAATAGCTCCAATTCATACTTTTGAGGCATCACACTCAATTTCAAAAGTTTTAATAGAGTTAGGTAATACTAACAAATGTGCTAAAATTTTTTTAATAATATTGAATGCTTGCTCTTATTCATTATCCTAATGAAATTCCATAAATTTAGTAATGATTTCAATAAGTGGTGCAACAATTGTGCTAAAATCTGCAAATCTATAATAGAAGCTAGCCAACCCATGAAAACTTCTTACCTTAGTTATTGATTTAGGTCTTGTTCACTCCCTTAATTTCTTTGATCTTTTCCTCATCTACATCAATACCTTTTGCACTAATAACATAACTAAGAAACATAATCTTTTCCATCCAAAAAGTACACTTTTTAAGGATAACCCTATTTTTATTTTCTTAGCACATTAGGAACACATCTTAACATGATGAATATGTTCTTCTAGATTCTTACTATACAATAGTATATTATCAAAGTAAACAACAACAAATTTGCCTATGAATGCACACATGATTTATCAATCTCATAAAAGTCTAGGTGTATTAGTAAGACCAAATAGCATAGGTAGATACTCATACCAACCATACTTATTTATAAATGAATTTTCCATTCATTACCTTCTTTCAATCTAATTTGATGATGCTCTTTAAATCAATTTTGAAAAATATACAAGAATCTTGCAATTCATCTAACATATCTTTTAACCTACGAATAGGATGTTTATAATAAACCTTATGTTATTGATGGCTCTACAATTGACACACATTCACAAAGTACCATCCTTCTTAGGCACTAGAATCACTAAAACTGCACTTATGCTTTCTCTCACGTAACCCTTATTCATTAATTACTCAACTTGCCTTTGAAGCTCCTTTGTCTCCTCCAGATTGATTCTATAAGTAGGTTTAATAGGAAATATAGCCCTTGGCACAAAATCAATTTGATGTTCAATCCCTCTAGTAGTTGGTGACCCACTAGGAACATCATCAGTTAGCACATCGTCATATTCCTACAACAAAGAAACAACAACACTAGGAAGAGATGAGTTAAGTTCATCAACACTTAAATAAGCCTCTTTGTCCGAGAGTACAATAAGAGGTTGGTTAACATAACTCCTAACATCACTCCTCTTTGCATAATAGCTTACTTGCTTCTTCTTTTTTCTCTTAATCAATTCTTTTTCTTTTGAACTCTCTTCACTTTATTTTTTTTACCTATTTCATTCACTTCTCTTTTCTCTCTCTCTCTCTCTCTCACTCACTCATTTTTTCTTTATCCCTCTTTATATTTATTCATTCTCTCTTTGTCCCTTATAGACATGTTTAGGCATTAAAGGTACAAGGGTAATTGACTACTTGTGTTTCAAAAGGCTGTATCTAATATTGAAACAATCATTTATGACTCTCCTATAATATTTCCATGGCATCCCAAAAAGAATGTGACTAGCATGCATCAGTGCTACATATAGCCCTCATCCTCATATCTCACCAACTGAAAAGAAACAAACACCTATTCTTTTAACCTTGATCTCTCTAAATTCATTAAGCCACTGAAGTTTGTATGGATGTAGATGTTTCATGGTAACTAAACTCAACTATTCTACAAGACCAATGCAAGCTACATTAGTACAATTCCTCCATTCGTTATCATACTATGTATCGCATTATTAATATGGTTTTTTGGTATGAAACACATTCTCCCTTTATCACAGTACATCATATTTCTTGATTTGAACACTTAATGCTCTTCTAGTAACAAGCACCTCACCTTCAATCACATACTCAAGTCCATCATCACTAGAATCGTCAAGGGGTGGTATAGACTTCTTTTCATCTGAGTTAGTCTCACTTTCCACCTCTCTATCGTTCCTTAAGACCATAACCCTCTTATTTTGGCATTGAGATACACAATATGCCCAATTCCTAAACAACAAAAACACTTGATATCTTTATTATGAGAGGGTTGAGAATTCATTTTATCTTTTCCCTATGTTGTGGACGTCTTACTTACGATTTACTTATGGTAATCCTCCAAACTTTTTGAACTTTAACATAGAGTTCACAATTTATGACACAAATCTCTAACACTATATATATGGTTATGCATTTGATTTAAAAGAATGCTTATCATCCATTTTCCAACTAGGCCTCTAAGAATTATTCATATTAATGATATTCTTTGATACTCCCTTGTTTCTTAATTGCCTTTCTACCTTTATAGCCACATGTATCATCTCTTCTCATTCCAAACAAATATGAGGTGAGTAAATTTTAATCTATGACAAAAAAAATCCTACCAGTAAAGGAAAAGGGGAGACAAAGGGGTCCCAAGTAAGATAAGAAGAGTAAAAAATAGATTAATTTAATTGTGGAGCAGTTGAGCCTTTTATAGTAGCAAATTGGTATGGGAATCCCATCAGGTTGCGCAAGAGACTAGTTTCTTTTTTTTTTGGGAAATTTAGCTTAGAAAATTTTAATTCTTCATTATACAACCTATGCAAATTTTGGTGGAAGTATCTTTTGTTAAGCTCCTAATGTTATTTACTTTCTTTTTTCTTTTTTCAAAAGGCAGTAGATAAGTATACCTAACTTAGTCTCTCAATTTTAGTTACTTATGTATAAGGTGCCAAACGCCTTTTTGAACACTTGAATTATACATAATTATTCTTATTTAATATATAAGTACTTTACTAGAAAAAAGGATAAAAAGGAATTTGGATGAATATTACAAGAAATAAATGACCCTTAAAGGAGGTTAAAATATCATGTTCTCCTCTTTATAATTTGCCAAGATTTTCTAAATAAATTATGATTTAAGATGAGGAACAAGCCACTGATTATGAGTTTAGGCAAGGAGCAAAAGGTAGTAAAGGAGGTTTTTGGAGAGATTAGTGAGGAGATATTGTAGATTTTAATCTCATGAGTATCAAAATGAAAATTTCACCATTTCAAGGAAAAATGATCCAGACATATTTACATCAGAAGAAGAAGATAGATGATAGCAGTTAGAGTATCATATTTTAGGCATCACTTAGTTCTTGGTTAAACTAATTTTAAGGATAATTCCATGTGAATTATGTACTAATTAATTTAAAACCTTTAAATGTGATGTTGCTAAGCTATTTCTATATTTTAATTTATTTTAGAGGACTTTGGTGGACATTTTAACATACTTTTAGAATTAGAAGATGTGTGGAATCACTTTAGAGACTCAAAGTATCATGTTATGAAGTTCTACACAAAATTTCAATATTATTTGACAAACCATGAGGAATGCATAAAGGAAAGATGAAGATAAGCTTTGTTGAGCTCCAAATTTGGTACAAATGAGTTGGGAGATGCATTAGGTGCATTTTTTGGTACTTGAACAACATGTCCAGAAGCTATATACTAAAGTTTATGACAATTGGATGAAGTATAGAGAAAATGTAGTGAAAATACCAGGTAGTGCAAAAATTTATTAGGCATCACGAGTATCATCACGCGTATGATGATGCCCATGATTTCTATCTAATGGGAATCACGAGTATCATAGGCATGACCCATGATTAGGATTTCTCCTTAATCTGTACATGATGGCTTTCTAGGTTTTTTGACATTTTAGTTGATAGAAAAGACCTCCATTCAGCTGTTAAACATAAGACATTAAGTCTTAGGTCATTCTTAAAGGGTTTCAACCAAAAGTAAAGGAAAGGAAGCATCCAAATGCAAGAACTCAAGATTTATGAAAGGATTTCACCATTCAACATTAAGATTTCAAGGATTCAAGAAGACATTTCATAAACTTTCTTCCTTTTGTTTTTATGTTTGTTTATGTGATGAAACTATGTTTGGGAGCTAAAATCTTTATAGGATTTAGGCTTTTATAAACTCTATGATGTGTTTTTTGTTATTCTATTTTTAGCTCTTGAGTTCTAGGTTTTTGAATTAGATTTGTTCATGGATGTTAACTACTTTGGATTCAATTATTATGCGAATGTAAACATTGATTTTGAAGCTTTTATTATGTGTATAATTGAGATTGCAAAATTTCTTATACACATTAGATCACTCCATGAATAAAATATCTTGTATAGGGAGGTGGAGATAGTCCTACATGAGATGGCCAAGTTAGATGTGAATTTAGCCAAAAAACAAAAAAGGTTCCGTAAAGCAGGTTAATGCATTCAATTCGATAGAATAGAATAGAGAAAACTTTCATATATTTTAATTGAATTGAATAGATGTTACATTGCTTGAGAAAGAGTGTAATTTAAATAAGGGAATCTAAAGTCTAATAAATCTAAAAAAGTTGAGTTAAAACAAGATAAATGAAGAGCATATATATCATAGGGGGATTAATTACCTAAAATCTATCTTCATGATTGCTTGTGTTTTTCTTATAAATTTGTCTAGGCAATTTATTTTAATCATTAAATTCAATCAATCAATCAACTTTTCTCTTTTGAGTAGCTAGTTAAATTTAAATAAGAATACATTAGTAATAGTCGTTGGGGATCGATACCCAAACTCACCCTAGCTATATTATATCCAATACTACACCTGACTTTTTGTGTGATTGATATTGTTTATCGCATTTTTTATTATTAATTCTTTGAAACTTAGGTATTTCACAATCACCATCAGTAGAGCCAGTATTTGACTGCCATAATTAATCTACGGAAAAAGAAGCTGAAATTAGTTGTTGCTGAATCATAGATTATGCCATAGTTTTGTGGGATTGGCTTATACGAGCATGGAGACAAAATCAAAAATGTCTAATAGCAACATGGGAGGAAATAAAAACTATTTTAGGTCCAATAAAAACTTGTATCATAAGTTTTAAGGGCTTACTCATAGGTCTAAATTAGTAGAAGAATATATTAAGGAGATGGAGGTGGCAACAATATGAGCAAATGTAGAGGAGGACTGAGAGGCAACTATCACTAGATTTTTAAAAGGTTTGAATAGTAAAATAGCCAAATGTAGTTGAGTTGTAGAATTATGTGGAGTTAGAGGATATGGTTCACATGGCACTGAAATGGAGGGGTTCTTCATTATTTGGAAAAATTTGATTCCTCATATTGGAAATCTAATTAGAGTAGAAATGAAGATAAAACTCTTTCCAAAAGAAAGGGTGAAATCTAAAATTCTAATAATGGGGTAGTCATTAGAGATAAGTCCAAGGTGGAGCTTTACATATAAAATAATGGTAATAAGTACTTTAAATGTTTGTGGTGAGGACATATGGCATCCTAATTAGTGTCAAAATTGAACTTACCAATAACACGACATCCTAGGCCATATAAATTATATTGTTTAAACTATTGTAAAGAGGTAAAGGATATTAGATAGGTGTTAGTTTCATTTTTTATGTTATTCATTGTTATTCATGAGTTCTTTAGGTTTTATTCCTAGGTGTGATAACATCAAGTACTTATAGGCAAAGATTTAAACCTTTTCCTTTTGAAGGGTTTAGCAAATTTATCTTCTCTAATTCCACTCCGGTCTCCAATATTTCCTATTAGACACTTCTTAGGATTATGATATCCTGATAGACTGACTCCTAGCTTTAGACTTGTACTATCTAGGGCCTCCTTTTGCTCTCCTCTCAGCCTATATTTTCTAGAGTCTCCTCCCTATAAACCAATTTCATCTTTCATGTAAAGGCTCCTAGTCTTTAGGATCAAATGTTATTTCAGGAGAAGGAGGTACTAATTTATTGCTTGTTGTAAATACATAGGGACTTGGTCTTCTAGCCACTTTTTGCTAAAGTTTAAATTTGAACAGTTATAAAACAAGTCTAATTCCAACTCCAAGAAAGCTAAATCATGTTATATTAAACACAAATAAAGAATAAAAGAAGGATATGGATGCCACACTTCATAATAGATGAGAAGAGGGAGTGATAATTTAGGTTTGAACGCCACAAGATTGAATCAATCTTAATATGGTTCGCAGTTCAATGCAGTTCAAAGAGAGCCTGAGAGATAAGATAAGGAGAGAAAAATTGAGAGTGGTAAGAGAAAATAAGAGAAAAAAACTTCAATATAGAATGAAAGAGAAAAGGAGAAAAAAAATTAAAAGGATGCAAAATTTTGAAGGAGAGAAAATAAAGAGAGGAAAGGAGAAGAAGTTGAAAAGAGTAAAAAGAAAGAGCAATTGGAAAGGAAAGAGCGTTTATTTGCAAAACCATGAGATGTTAAGCAAGTATTTTATTCTCAATAGCCTATGCTCATACTCATGTATAATGAGGACAATTATAATACTAACAAACTTAGCCTTTCTTTCCCAAGTGTTGCTATTTCATTAATGTAAAAGTTTGCTAATGTCTTGCTTAAGGAACCAAGGGGTCTACCGCCTATTAGAGGGATAAAACATCAAATTAATTTCATTCCTAGAGCATAGATTCTGAGTAGACCAGCCTATCAAAGTAATCCCAAGGAAACGAGAAGGAATTTCGAAGGCAAGTTAAAGAATTGAAAGCTAAGGAATACATGAGGAGAAGTATGAGTCCTTTTGTAATACATGAGGATCCTGGAAAATGTATGTTGACTGGAGAGCTATAAATAAAATCATGATAAAATATCGCTACCCCATACTTAGATTATATGACATGTTGAATGAAATGCATTGTCTTCCATATTTTATAAAACTAATTTGAAGAGTAGATAACATCAAATTAGGATGAGAAAGGAGATGAGTGGGAAATTGCTTTTAACACTAAAAATGGTTTATAAGAGTAATTAGTCCTGCCTTTTTGACTGATAATACATTGAGCATAGTTATGGAATTGATGAATCATGCATTGCATGAATTTATTAGTAAATTTGTGATTGTATATTTTGATGATATTCTTACATATAACAAATCAGTTGATGAGTGTATCGAACATCTGCATACTGTTTTAAGTGCTTTGCATGCTAAATGATTGTTTGATAATAAAGAAGTGTTCTTTTTTTTAAACAAAAGAAGAACTTTAAATTAATAGATGAAAAAGGTCTGTACAAGCAAAATTAAACAAAACAAACAAATTGGTAACCAAAGCACACGACAACCCAGTTACACGGACAACCAACACCAAGAAATTAGAACCAAAAGGCCAATAGAGAAAGTAAATCTACCAAACCAAACCAGCCAGGCCCAAAGAAAAATGATTCTTAATGCCAGATCCTTAAAGGTATCCCAAGACAGTAAAAAGTAGCTAGGGGGATGGAGAAGCCAATACCAACAGGATCCGCTGGACAAGACCGAAGGGCCTTTTTGGCCTTCTTGGCAGCCCGCTCTTTGGCGGACTTGTAAAGAGGGGTGCGAGTTCTCTTTTTGAGGACTTAGGGCTCTAGGGCTTTAAGAGGCTAGAAGAACCCACCACCTAATTTGAAGTAAGGTGTCTCCCTTTGGAATTAGTAGCATCTCCAGGGGGAACTAAAGGTAAGAACCGAAGGAGCTGGAGGCACTAGATGCTACCTTGAGTGCAAAGAGAATACAGGTTAATGAAGAAATGGGTCAATGCTATTTAAAGATCGACTTACACTAACGCCACTAATTGAAGTGTGAATTTTCATGGTTTTGCAATTTTTTGTAGGAGTTTCTTCAATGATTTCAACGTCGTATTTACTCTATTTTGTCATGATGATGAAGTTAGGAAAAGAGATAGATGAAATGTTTTCCATAATTAAAGAAAACCTTAATTGAGCCATGTGTTTTATCTAATTTTTCTAAGATGTTTGGAATTGAATGTGATGCTTTAAGTATAAGGGTCAGAGTTGTTCTAATGCAAGAGAAATGTTCAGTCACATATTTCAATGAGAAGTTTAAGTGGTGTAGCCCTTAATATTCCCCTGTATGACATATGCATTAGTGCTAGCATTAGAGACATGACAACATTGAGTAGCCTGTCATTCACACATATCATGAGTCCTTGAAACATTTACAAGGGAAATAAAATATGATGGTAGACACATTATCTAATAAGTATACCCTTGTTTCTACACTTGATCCAAAATTGTTAGGACTCGAGTTCATAAAAGCTTTATACTGTATTTTTTGTTGCAAAGTAAAAATTACCATAATTAAGAGCTAAAAAATTTCCTTTTAGCTAAAAAAAAAAAGAAGGCAATATCAGTATGGAGTTTCAATAATCTGCTTGCTTCCCTTACGATATGGTTATCCATAAGTTATAATGAAGTGGATCTTCAAAAACTTTGTGTTGCCCTCCTAGCCAATATGATTGGGATACTAAAATTGCTAATTGTAGTAAGAGGTTCCATGTGAATAACTTTAGGCATATTCCTATCTTTTTCTTAGGCAGGAAGGTTCTTCTTCTTCTTGCACTTTCTCTTTTCTAATATGTGATGTTTTAGGAGGTTTGACTATATTCATTTATAATCTTTTGGGGTGGGGGTCTTATTTAGTATTTTAAAATCCTTGTTACACTTATGATTAGGGCTTTCTTGTTTTTTTAATGTATCCCTATATAAAGGGACATTTTTAATCAATAAAGAGAGAAATGAAGATGTGTAATCAGAGATTTGAGTTATGTATTTTCTTGAGAGCAACGTTTTTTTTAATAATAAAGAAAATAATATTAAATGAAAAAGATAAAGGAGTTTGTAAAGAAAGAGCATGAAAGCTACAAAATAACATAACATCCTAAAAAGACAGGCTAATAAAGCCAAAGAACAAAAGTCAAACACCAACAACTTAACTAAAAGCCGAAACAAAGGCCTAGAGACCTAAGGCTTAAGGAAGGAATTTGAACTAGGCATATTAGGATCCCTTGTCATTCAGAAAAAGGGGTTTGCCAAACTTGTCGAAAGTGGCCAAAGGCTCAAAAACTCTCATCCCCATGCCTTCTGCTTGCTAAGATCTATCTTGAGCTTTTAATTTTCCATTTTCTTTAGTCAACTTGTAAATAGGAGTTTGAATTTCTTTTCCTTTTAGGCTTTAATGCCATCATTTTGCACTTCTTTCTTTTCCAAGAGATGAAGATCTAGGCATCCTATTGAAGTATAAAGCTGTGTCTAGATTGGCCTAAGCCTTAAGAATAGAAGGGTTCTAGTTGGTGACAGTCCATCAGGGGGTTCCTCTTCAGAATCTTCAGCATCATGGATCCATATAAGTTCACTTCTAGTGGAAAGAGGGCTCTTCTTGGAGGCTCTCCTTCGAGAGTGTATTCTTTGTGGTAACGCCTCCCATCGAGATTGAACAAATTCTGTATAAGCACTTGAGAACAGAAGATTAGTTGGGGACCCATAACACATTTAGCTTCTTATAAGTTCCAGTTGAGTTAGATGTCACTATGATTAAAGCTAGCTTTCTTTAGATGATTAGCAAGAAAGATCTCTCACTTGTTGGGAAGTAGAGATAAGGAGGTTCTACACACTAGTCTAACTATCCTTGAAGGTTCTTTAATTCCTCTCCTTCCACAAAACATAGACACAAGAGGAGAACACAATCTTGAGTAAGGTTAAATTAGCAGATTGTCTTTGAGTAAGCTAAGTGATCCATTGACTAGTAAAGGGAAGGCGGCCTGGACACCAACGTTGGCAACAAAGTTTCATGAGCTTAGTATAAAGACATCGGGGGGTATTCACAATTAAAGAAGAGGTGGTAAAGATTTTCTTCATTAGATTTGTAGAGAATATAAAATTTTGGCTGAGTATATCTCAATATGTCCTTTGTTGCAAGTTTGTCTTTTAGAGCTAACCAGATAATAAAATCATGTCTGTGAAGAATATTTGTTGACCAAACCAGATTTTCCCAAGAAATTG
>JAOXYD010133997.1:0-10893 GCA_028565735.1 Pinacopodium congolense | reverse complement strand
TAAAAACTTATCCGAAACGGTACCGGTATTGACCGGTACCGGTACAGTACCATTTTAGACGTCAATCCGGTACCGGTGCCGGTACGGTATTTAAAACACTGGTCAATACAAGTGATGAGAGTTTTCGCAACTGAACCCACAACATCTACAATTGTGGGTTAGAAGTACAACTTTAGGCTTCGTGGACTGAGAGGAATCCTAGAAGGCATTTTTAGGGATGCCCTAACTTCAGTGCAAGTTCATGCTTATTACAACCAGGTGAAATGTGTTGATAACTTATGGCTTTAATTTATCATTTTACCTCTATTATTAGAGAACATATTCCTATCAATATTTTTGTTTCCATGATGATGGATTAACTCCAGGGAGCATTACAGTCATCCAGGGTCTGAAAGAAAGCTTGTGAGAAGCCAACCTGATGCTGGCTTCAATTAAACACCAAGACTTGAAACCTAAACATGGGAGTGTGCTACCACTAATGTTACTGTCTTGGATGATATTGAGTGTTCTACTTGGATTGTATTTGAAGGATAAATGGCTTTAAGTATAGGGAAATGACCTCTTATGTGGTGAATAGTCAACATACTAGGAATAAGGTCAATGACTTAGAATCATCAACCTTTGTTGATTTGATATTCAAGTATGAAATGTGAAAAAGTGTATAGCTTTCCTGGAAAAAGTGGTATTCCCATTTTAATTTTTTTTGGGTTTTGTCCTAAGTGTGGTTGTGGAATTTAGTCAACTACATTTGGGAGGGACATTGTAATGTCTTTTTGTTTTAATATGACAATTTTTGTATTTTTTCAATATTGAATTTACATCCAAATCATACAATTGTAACAAGCATAACAATTTTATTGTGTGTTAATGGTGAAGACCTTATTTATTTCATAGTGTGGAATGCAAAGACATAAACTTTCAAAATTCATTCCATGCCAATGGTTCATGGTTCCTTTATTGCGTTGTTATGAAATACACAACAGTAATCATTCGCATGTTATGTTGTATGTGCATGCTGCATACGACGTCAATTTTTTACCATACAAAAGACAGTAAAGGAGCTCTGCAAGATAAATAATAGCGTTGGATATGTATGAATAAGGAGTACTAGAGATACATTTAAACTTAAATAACCTCTAAACTTAAATAACCTCATGTTTATGCATTGGAATTTATTATGAAAAATTGTGGTAAACATTTATAGTTTATTTAGACAAAGAATAGAGTCTTTTTGTTAGTTTGGGTTCCTATTCCTCACATGTAAAGGACCTTTAGAGGAATAGTTAATATGTTGGATTGTGGTTACATTAAAATAAAATGCCAAAAAATGTAAGACAACTGTTTGTGATATAAAAGTGTATATTTGCATGTACACTGATGATTTGCATTCTTATTATAACAAGAATGATTATGATGCACTCCACCTAAGTGTGTGTTGTAGGGTTGCAATTTCATTTCCCATGGGTTATATTTGGTTGAGTTATTGCCGGTTCACCAAATAATAAAATACCTAACTAACTATATAGTATGGTAAGTTCGGGTCGATCCCACAGGGAGCTAGGGAGAGTTTAAAGTTATTTTTAATGTTGTGCTAAAAGAAAATAAAAAGAAGAGAAAATCCTTTAAATTTTTGAAAACTTAGAAACAATTATAAAAGTCAACAAATAATAAAAACAATAAGCATGAATGCAAACAACAAGAAATAGGCAACAATAAAAGAGAGCTGGGCAAAAGATATATCCTGGATTTAGGACTTATAATTTATCATAGAAAACATAAAAATTATAATTTATCTAAGATGCTAGCTTATGGATCCAAATAAGTTCTTGAATCCTAAGTTACTCCGATTTTAGATAAATCATATAAGACAGAAAATTTGTCCCTAATCACACGACATCCTAGAACAAGCTCTTTGAATTTAGTGGCACAACAACATTAGACACTAGAGAACAACTTGCCTAAACTACAATCTCACAAGCTCAGATTATATAACTTAGAGAATTAGAATCTTAGGCTAAATTGACTAAGTTTACCTACAAATTCAATTAATTTATCACCACTTATGGATTTCACTAATGACTATTATGGATCAAAAGCTAAATCCTATCAATTGAACTAGAAATTAAACCTAGGATGGCCAATCCTATGAATAAATCCTTAATTCATATAACTAAACTGAAATTCCAATTCAATCTTAATAAAAACACAGTGCCCAATGCAAATTAATTCATTTCTCACAACTATAAGGCCATGAATCCATCAATATCTTCTTACCCAAGGAAAAACTTAAGCTAATATACTAAGAATAATATGAACACAATATGAAATTAACAAAAAAAGATAAAGATGTAGAAATCATAAAGAAAATAAGAGAATTAAAGCTAGAAAATAAGTAAACCACAATATATTAACAATATCCAAGCATTCAACACTTATTTACCATAACCCAAATGAAATAATAGTAAAAATAAAATGAAAATACAATGGAAATGGAAAGGCAACAGAGAAAACAAGAATAACACCAGAGTTCAACACCTAAACTACTTAATCTAAGTTCTGAACATGAAACAAAATCAAAAGAGAATGAAAACTACATGAAAATATAAGGAAAATAAAAAGAACCAAAGGGTTTCTCCAAGAGGGGAGCAAAACTGATGGAAATAGCCTCCTCTTATGCTTATATAGGTCTCATTTTAGGGTTTAGAACATTTGGAGGTGAATAGATGAGTTTACCCTTAATTTTGGCATAAGGAAACATTTTCTACGTACATATATGGCTCTTGAATTGACGTATACAGTGGTCTAAATCAACCGTTGTTTATGTCCATGGAAAACACTCTAAATGTAAGCTGGTTGACAACTTCTAATTCTTTTCACGTTGTCTTCTCCAACGCCTCCCACACACCTCCAATTGCCATGAACTTTGGTATGTAGGTTTCTCACATGATTTTATTACACCTCATAAAATTTCAATTCAATTGGAGCTCTAAAAGTTCACCTAATGCATCATTAAAATAACATGTACCAAAATCAATGCTTGTTTGAGCTTTTATTATTCTTCTCTTGATGCATCCTTCATAGCTTGTCATATAGCCTTGAAATTTGGAGTGAAACTTCATAACACGATGGTCTAAGTCATCCAATTGATTCCATACCTCTTCTAGTTCCAATTTTTCTTTAATTATTAGCCCTTTCAACTAGTATTTGTGTCTAATAATCAATCCTGTATTTAAACACTAAAGGAACATAAATTGGGCATTTAAACATCAAAATAGGGATGAAATGACATTGAAACTCATATGGAAACATAATAAAATATATCCCTATCAATAGGCTTTTATTGTTTTAGTGGACATGAAAAATCCACACTCTATTATGACATGATGTGAAATATAAATAACAAATATTGTCCGAAAGCTTAAAATGTAAGATAGTTAACGTCAATGGCAATAGCTTGATTCTATTAGAATTTTATTCAAAATTTCTATTGCACTATCACCAATGTTAGAGAGGAATCAGAACATCCCACCCTACGTTTCTATTAAAACCAAGAAGTAATAACAAAAACTAATAGTATGTGTCCCATACGACACTGTAGATATGAAAACATAATTCATGACTTAAATTTAGACCAAGTGGTCATAGTACAATTTGTTTCACCCTTTGACAACCTACAATATCATACATTAAACTTCCCCAATCCTCTTCAATTGAAAAATCTTCATAAATTTAGAGGTCAAATTATAAAGCATAAGTCTTTCTTTACAATTATAGATTACAAACCATAACGGTAATGAGCATATATTGTAATATCTACAAACCACCTTTTGCCATAAGTATGCCCATGTTCCTACAATTGTAAGTGGAAGAGTAAAGGACAAAAGGTTAACCAATCAAGAATAACCAACAATATGTTTAATGTAAATAAATCTCAATGCATGTCATCAGTAACACCAAACAATCAAGCATGCAGTCATTGACTTCCATTGTGATTGTTTATGAGACCTCCATTTTCCAATCTAGGAAGCCTATCAACAACTGTTTGTTCCCATTCTCCATAGTAACATACACCATTTTTAGACAAGCATATGGTATTTAAAGCCTTATCCACACTAAGATAGATAGAATTAAAGGTTTTCGAAGGCAAATTCCATATGTGGGAAGTTATGCACAATGGAATATATGCATATAGAAGAGACAACATAAAATAAAACATGCACATTTGCATTATAATGCAAATTAGTTCATGTACATAGTCACCTATCGACTTCATCAGTTTTTTACATGCCACACTCAAAAGTCAAAGCTAAGTGTAGGGATGAAATTGTAACCAAAAGAGTCACAAGCTAAAAAGTGACATGTGTCCATGTATTGGACATGGTTATTCCATCCCATCGTAGTCACCATTCTATGCAGAACTTGCATACATAATATTTACATAATAATAGTAAAAGGTAGTAGAATAGATCTTAAACCTATGAGCCCCTAAGTCATCGCCCTCCTGTTCATCATTGAGCATGTTTTCACGGAATTTCCTATAGTTTACTAATATCTTATGAGTTTCTGCACTAGGTTGTTCACGCTTTGCCATGGAGGAATGAACTGGTTTATAATCATCATCACTTATGACTATCGGGTTTGATTCTTTCTTGGGGGTTTTCAACCTTTTAACCACACCAATAGTTTGTGCATTTAGTTGTAGTGTTAAAAGATGATGTAGTTCATGCATCTTATGGCAAAGGAGCACTACCTACATTGTATCATTAGTGTTTTAAAGATTAAGCAAGCGGACTAGCATCCGTAAATGTTCCACAAAATCAATTTATGGTTTGGAATTAATCCTTCATGTAACTAAAAATACACACCTTATGCTTTAATAATTCATGCTCGTGATGAAAACTCATTTTCATTTGCCTATTTAATTGGAGTTCATATTTCATTTTTCTGAAAACTTGGTTGATGACTACTTCTTTTATATCTTTCACATTATATAAAACCAAAATTAGAAAGCATAGAAAAAAGTCACACAAGTAAATGGAAAAACCTTAAGTATTTCTCATAGACATAAACGTATAAGTTTTAGTTTCAAGAGGGGTGGGCAAAGGTCAATTTAGTGGTTGTACATCAATATACTCCATAGCTCCCCATCATCTAACATGGAAGGTCCTTGTTGATGAGGTCCTGGAATCACCATCTGAGCATTTAGAACAATGTGAATAGTAGGAGAATAAGGGAAATTGATGAAGGACTTTGACTTGTACGTAGATCTTAAGCACCCATTATATAGTCACCACATCAGTTGCCTCAAGTATGGGTATGCAACTGTTGATAATTTATGATGCCTAATTCATACATCCCTATCATCATTTTAGTGTGGTTATCGATTCTTCTCATCGATTTCAATACAACTAAGATGTAAATCCACAATGTGGTAGAATGATATGGATCACATAGTTCTAATGATGCTAGGACCATGAAAATGGCAAGCATTGGAATTGAGATGTCCCTAGAGATTTTGGCATCAGGATACTGAAATAATGCAACCTAATGTCAAAGTTGTATAGGTATTTGGACATATAGTTAATAAGAAAAGTGTTGGTTCACAACATAAATAGGGCATCGGTGTAAATGGTCCCCAAAACATTCAAATATATACATCATATATCGCCTCAATGAACACATCCAATAACTTTGAAATGAATAACATAAGATTAGATAACTTTTGGGTGATAACAAAGATATGTGCTTGACATATGTTTGTTTCATAAACCTTAACATGGAGATGCTCATCTCCATATGCTCAACATTTACCTCTAGCTGTCATATCTTGTTCTTGCTTAGCTGTGGTAACCAAAACTAGTAAACTAAATATGATAGGTTTCTTGTAAGCGCTTTGGGAGTCGTATAGTGGCCACTTAATTGTGTCTTATTGAGACTCCTTTGTTTTCACAATGGGAGCTTTCATCCAATGATGGCTGTTCGATGACGGTGAAGGGGATTAATTGCCTACAAAATATATAAGGACAGACGTATACTTCCAACCTACTCATTATAATTAACCTTATGTAACCCCAGTATATACTAGGCTTTGTTTTGTTGGTCGAGCCCATAAGATTTTCTTTCATTCTTAGTTTCAACATGTTATTGAAACTACATGCTCAATAACCTTTGAGATGCATTGTAACACCTCTTCTCCAAACCCATTGCAAGTGGGCTTATGTTGTCTCCCTTATATATATATATATATATTTATTTATTTATCTAAGTGAATAGTTATTATTGCCTTGCCTCTGGACCTATGCCTTAAGATTGGCAAAAATCAATGACTCTTCTAAATGCATTCTAGATAGTAATTTCTATGGTAGCTAGTCCATTAAAATTTAGTTATATGAGTTTTATACCCAAACTTTATGTATGACTTCTTGCTAAAATATTATGACTTGGATGCAGTCAAGAACCTCTCCATTGTACTCATCTAACATTGTCTCCTTGAAAAGTTGCTTATTATGGGGATAATACGATCATGGACATAACAATATATGTTTCTAATCCTAGTTTCAAGACTGATTAAGAATAGAGGAAAATATAATCCATCCTTCTCTAGTTAACTATCTTCCAAGGAGAGTAAGGGACCATACTAGACAACTCTATTATGATTTACTCATAACTTGGAAATTCTGTATCCATTAAAGCTAACTTCATTAGTTGATAACAATCTTTCTCAATAGTAAGAATAAGTTAAAGTGTACATCCCATCACATTATAGTCTAGCACATATATTAGTTTCATATCAGAAAAAACTAACCAATATTAAAAGATTAAACATTGTATGTTAGGAGGAAGGGAGAAGAATGTTAATGTTCATTTTCATATTATTAACTAGAACCATTAATTTGGGTTTCAACACTATTTAAATTTGTTCATTAGAGACATTTATTGAACCAAACTTCACATGTTTTATAATTCCTCATGTTGTGTTCCAAAACTAAAAATACAAAAATCCATTGCAGAATAATTGCTGAAAATGTCTTGATTTAATAACCATTATGCACTGTGCCCCATGAGGGAATGGTGTTCCCTTGCTAGGAAGATGTTCATGAACAGTACATAAGATATGTAAAGTAAAAGGGTTTTGCTATGACAATACATGGAGGACGTAAAGATAAAATAGGATGTTGCATATCCCAATGGTTTGTGTGTCACTGGGGTCATGCCCATAAAGCTCAGGGAAGAATCTTTTAAGACCATGGGCAGTAAGGAAGACAAAGTGCATAACTTGTTTAACATGCCGATTTGGAAATGTGCATATATAATTCAAAATGTGTTGATGCCTCATAACAATGTTTTATGTATGAATATCATATATTAGAGGAGAATATATGAAGAATATTATCATTTAATGACAATTGTGGTATCAAACTATTGAACCAAAGGAGGTTCAACCTGATTTTGATGATGTCGAAACACCCATTTTACTAATATTTTTTTTAATTTTGTTTAAAGAAAGGCATGTTGAAGAAGAAGAGGTTTAGTTAAAAAATTATGTGTTGACGCTACTGAAGGCCGAAGATCGGTTGATCGCATACAGATGATCAGTCGACTGAACTACAGCACTGAAGGAAGCATTGGTCAATCGAACGATGTAGAGCGGTTGACTGAATGAACGTCTTGGGGAGATCGGATGACCGAATGAAGAACGATCGACTGAAGGAAGACTGGTTGACAGAATGTTGGCTATCGGTCGACTGAATGAACAAGTTTAGAAGCTCGATTAACCGAACATGGCCTATCGGTTAACTTAACTGAGCGCAACGATCACATTACTCAACAGATAGAAGATTTGTCCAACTGGTAGAAAATATATACAACGATAATAAGATATGTCCAACGATCAAAATAAATAAATTCACTAGCAACGGATAGTTCAACAATTGGTTCAATGTTTTTATACTTTAAATAGATGGAGAAAGCAAGGAGTAAAATTCAACATTATCATATAGAATACGAGCTTTACAAGTTTGATTAAGTGTCTTGAGAGTTTAAGGTATATACGTATTTAAGAGTGCTTATTTATCAAATTTTTATGAGATTTGAGTTTTCTCTACTAGTGTGAAATTCTTTCATTATTTCGAGGTTATTCTTGAACCCATAAAAAAAATTTGTGTAAAGGTTATTCTTGAGCCTTGAAAAAGAATAATCGATTATCCTTTAACCAAAAAGGAGTTGTAAGTTGTTAATATTTTCAAGTTTGTATTTCTTATTATACTTTCAATAATTTTCAAGTATTTTTCATATTGTTTGTTTATAATTGTGATATTTAACTTCCGTAAATTATTTTTTCTTTAGTGTATTTGTTTTAAGAATTTAAGAACCTAATTCACCCTCTCTTAGGTGTCATTTGGGGTTAACTTTTGGTATCAGAGCGTATGTCTCACATTAGAGTAAATTCTAACGAATTTATGAGGAAAGACAAAATGGCACATTTTATGAACACTGTAGGTTCTTCATATAATCTAGATGGTCATAATCCACATAAAACACTTTACTTTGATGGCAATAATTACATGTGTTGGAAAAATAGGATGAGCTATCTTATGGGAGAAAATATAGATTTATAGATAATGGTAACCTAATCTTACATAATGCCTACCAAACTCGTAGGAAGTGATTTAGTTCTAAAGGAAGAAAATGAGTGGAACCTAGATGAAAGGAGGTCAATATCCTTGAATAATAAAGCTATGCATATTCTATATTGTACTTTAAGCATGGAAGAACATAATAGAATTGCCATGTGTGAAACTGCATAAAACATTTAGCACACTCTCGAGATTACTCATGAAGGTACGAATCACATCAAGGAGATCAAAATAGGTATGCTTACTCATGATTATGAACTTTTTCTTATGATATATGATGAGACCATTTCTTCAGTGTATGTTTGTTTCAACAATATTATTAGTGCGCTAAAAGTTTTAGGTAAGACCTACTCTAGTGTTCAGTTGTGTAGGAAAATTGTAATGTCCTTACCCAAGACATGGGAGTCAAAGGTGACGGCGATACACAAAGCAAAGGACCTCAACACAATCCCTCTTGATGAGCTCATCGGATCAATTTTAACATATTAGATGATGATGAAAAACATTCACAAGGAATAAGAGGCGCGGAGGAAGAAAAATGTGGCGTTTAAAGTAAGCAAAAATGAGGTGAGCGACAATGAAGAATCAATGGTTGGGAGCGAGAACGAGGAGCTCCCATTCATTACAAGAAGGCTAAAGAAATTCATGCAAAATGCCTCAATACTTCAAAAAGGTACATCTTATTCAAAGTTTAAATTATCTGTTTTGAGTGTGGTGAAAAGGGATATTGAAGATTGCAATGCCCCCACTTACAAAAAGAAGAAGAAGAAAAAGTTGAGAAGAAGGAAAAGTGGAGAAAATAAAAGAAAGAATTCAAGAATAAGTAACTATTAAGAGCTTTATGGTCCGAATCAAGCGATTCTGAAGATGAAGAAGTTGCCAACATATGCTTTATGACACACAACAAGATATGTTCCTCTCTTAGTAAAGATAAATGTAGTTATACATGTGATGAAGTGTTAAAACATGTAGAAGAGTTAACCAAAAAGAAAAAAAATTGCATGATAAGCATAAGAAAGCCTTAGAGGAATTAGATGCATGTAAATAAGAAAATAGTGATCTTAGAAAAGATATGACTATAGTTAATAAAAATAATGATGAACTAGCGAATGAAAATAGGTCTCTAAAGAAAGAAATTAAATCCCTTAAAGAATCACTAGAAAAATTCAACAAGGGAAAAGAAAAACTAGATAATCTATTAAGTGTTCAAAAGTTCGGAAATGATAAACATGGTTTGTGGTATAATAGTGAAAAAGGGGCATCTACTAATAAAAATGTGTTTGTAAAAGTAAAGAACTTAGAAGATGAATATACTCCTAGGAAAGTTCAGAATCCATATAGTAGACCGCAACCCAACTATCATGTTTTTAAATACATCTTTAAACCTAGGAAATTTCTCCAACATCAATTTAATAATAAAAGGACCTTAATACATTCTAGACAAAATTTTCAACAAAGTTTGTATAAAATATTAAACATAAAAATGAACATAAGAATGCGTATATAATATACTCTCCATTGTTTTGCACATATTGTGGTTATCATAGACATGTTTCCTATTTCTGTTATGATCGACTAGACTATTTTTCAAATGTCAATAAAAATAACACTTTTTACAAAAAAAAATATTTGAATTTTGAAAACAAGATAAATGTTGTTTCTGTTTTTCAAATTGTTTATTTTAAATTTTATTGTTTATACGTTGGTAAAATGGTGTTTTTTTATTGTAAATTGATTATTTTAAAGTCTAATGTTGATGTATTTATCAGTTTTACCGTCCTTAGAGGATTGGTCGACCGAACGATAACATCGGTCGACTAAAGGTTGTTCGGTCAATTGAATGAATAGGTTTGGTCGACTGATAGACAAAGCTTCGTTGATCATACGTGATTTGGTTGACCAATAGGGCAAAACCATCGTTTGTATTTCGTAATCCATCAGATCATACGTGTTTAAATACTCGTCCCACTTATATTTGTGTTTCTTGGTTGTGTAAACCTTTAAGGCATGATTTAGGTATACTAACACTTAGGGACCCTAGATAGGATGAGTACTTAAAATTATTTTTACTTGTCTTATAGGAAAAGAGAAGAAAAAAATGGTACGTGGATAGCGGTTGTTCACGACATATGACTGGGGATCCCTCACAATTTATCACGTTCAAAAGTAAGGATAGATGATCTATCACGTTTGGGGATAATGCCAAGGGTAAGGTAATTGGCATTGGTAAAGTAGGTAAAGATAACTATCCATTGAT
>JAOXYD010133976.1:0-10894 GCA_028565735.1 Pinacopodium congolense | reverse complement strand
TCACCAAAGGGTCCCAAATAATTCAAATAACAAATCCTAAATATATTTTAGCCACACATAATAATAAAAATAAATTCCATCAAGTTCATATTCATAAAGATATAAAATAAAATAAAATAAAAGCAAAAAATAAAATAAATCTGAAATAAAATAAATATGAAAATAAAAAAAAAACAAAAACTTGATGAACTTGTTTGGTTTGCTTGAAACTTGTCTCTTAAAGCTTCTTCATGTCCGAGAGGTGCTGTCTGATTTTTGCTGCAGCTTCTCCGGAAATTCTTACTGCTCTTGCGCCTCCCTCCTTTTTCTTTTGTCTTAATGCTGCGCCTCCTGTCTCTAGTTTGTTGTTCGACTCTATCTAGTCTGCCTCAATTAATTTCTGTCTCTCCTTTCTATGCTGTCCGACTGCTTCCCTGCTACTCTTCTCTGTCTCCACCAAATCTCATCTGCAACTCTCTAATTCTGTCCCATTTAATTAGGTTGGTTGCTGAATTTGGACTGCTGGGCTGTTGTTGCTGGATTGAGGGAGCTGTAGAGGGGCCTGGAGAAGAGGGACTGGTCCTACTTAGTGGACTGCTGGGCTGCTGAGGAAGGGAGGGCTGCGCGGCCCACGCGCGTCTGGTGGCTTGGATCCAGGGAGAGGAGGCGGGAGTGGGCTAGGCACGCCCACGGCCCAGGCGCTGAAGGGCTGGAGAGGGGCTGGTTTCAGACGGGCCTGAGGCGAGATTGGATACGCGGCCCAGGAGCACGGGTCGAGCAGAGGCACGGCCTGGGGCGTGTTGACGGGTCGGGTGGCGAGGCGGGTTGGGCTCAGTGCAGCTAGGGGCTGGTCTGCGCTGTGCGGGCTGGGTCTTGGACTTAGATCTGCTGCATGGAAGGGGCTGGTCTGCAGGGAATGCTGGCGAGCGCGGGCCTGGACGATCCTGGCCTAGGACTGGGTCTGCAGGCTTTAGACGCAGGTTGGCAGGCGGGATTTGCTGAATTTCTTTTTTTTTGTTTTTGTTTTTGATTTTTTTTAATTTAATTTTGATAAACCCTTCACAATAAAAAAAAACACCATTAAAATTTAATTCTAACCCAACATTAATAATTAAATAAAAATAAAAAACACAAAACACAAATAAAAGAACACTTAAATAAACAAAACTTACTCCAAATTAATACTAAACACAAACAAAAAAATAACTAAAATTATACTAACTAAAAACACATAAAACAAATATTAAAACAAAATAAAAACAACCTATTATGCAATAAACACATGCAAAACACTAAAAAAAAACAAATATAAAAACACACTTATCAATAAGCTCATTGGAATGTTTAAAGAAACCTAAAAATACCACATATAAGGTCTAGAGAAGAAAAATAGAAGAAAAATCTAACCTAAAAAAGGAAAAGAAAACCCTAAGCTAAATCCAAGTTTTAGTTGCTTTAATCTATGTTCATTCCCCTTTAAAATAGGTTCTCTAGCTTCTCTTACATGTCTCCTATAGGTTAGGAGCAAGGGGAGCAAGTTGCAGCCAATAGGAAGGAAGATATAGTTTGAAATATCGTGATTACTATTTAAATAATGCTTGAAAAGGAGATAAACGACGTTGTTTTACTGTCATTATTTGACTTAAATCCGGGTTGGCAGGAATTAAATTGTGGCAATCTAGAACCATGTTTTACCCTAAATTAGCTCTTTTTTTAATCATTTCTTCAATTTTCTTAGCAATCGGGGAATAATCTCAATATAAAAATTATATGACATAAATTAAACCATTTGAAATCAAGATAGGAGTGAAATTACATCAAAATATCATGAAAATTACTATAAAATGAGCTCCAATCACTCCTCCAATTGTCCTTTGGTTATAAGATTTAATGTGGAGGTTCTTAACTTGATGTTCTTGTGTCTCAAATCACCTTCACATCTCTTTCAACTCACAAAGCACATCTAATTACTCTTGAATGTCTTATAAAACATTGATCAAATGTAGAAAATATATAAGCAAAATCTTATTCAAATTTAACTCAATATGCACATGAATCACTTGAAATTTTCCTTTAAGACTAATATGATCATCATGAAATAATATCCAAAATACATATGATTTAGGAGCTATCAACAAGCCATATAAAATATTCTTAAAAATATAATATCATGTAAAAAGGAAATTAAATATATGAAGTCAATCAAAAGAAAAAAAAGATTTTTGGGATTAGAAATCACTCTAAAGTTGATCAGTATTCATTAAATTAAATATACCAACTTGATTATAATACAAAAATTAACAATCAACTAATAATCAAAGTTATTGAAAGATGAAATTTATAAGAAACGACCCTTAAACTCCAAAAAATTTAAGTGTGAATGATAAATAAATAAATAGTATGGAATGTTCATCTTCCCCTCCCCCCAACACTTGAATCTAATTGTCCTTAATTTAAGGCTAAAACAATTGAAAGCATAATAATTGTATAAAGGAGAAGAGAACATGAATCCCCTAAAAATTTAAGTCCGTAGTTAGAGTGAGTTATTCCATAAAATTGAATGCATTTAGAGAGGAGATGCTTAAAGCTTATTTTCCATCACCTTAAAACATCATTCAATACAAGTTTTTGTAAAAAGATTAGATCGTGTTGAAAAATACAATAAAACTTGAAATTAAAGAATATAATACTAAATCCTACATATAAAAATGTTTAAATGATAACATCCATGATGAATTGAAAGTAAAAAGAAAATAAAATTACAATGCAAAGAAAAAAATAAAAGAAAAATCAAACTCATCCACTTAAAGATTTATAGCATGTAATATCAATCCTCAGCTAGCAGTGGTGGTGCATGATGGAACTAAATGAACTGTTGCCACATTGGTTGCCATTACTCCTATCTCTTATATTGCTTTCTTTGGTCTTCCTCCCTTCTCTCCTATTGTATCATTTGTTCCTCTTCCTATCTAACTTACTATATTTGCTGAAATTTCGTCCATCTAGGTTTAAACTTACAATGGTATATGCACATCAAGGTATGTCCTCATGTTGATGTGCATGGCATCCACTGGAACCTAAGTTGGTCAAAACTTGTAGCTAGTGATGGTTCTACACTTGTGGATAATCTAGCCTTTATGTCCTCTTCATTATCACGTTCTTCCATCTCCTCACTCGTGTCTCGCTCATTTGAAGGAAGTTGACGTCTCTTAAGCCTAAGATACCCCTTCACTTTTGTAATTAAATCCACCCTAATCCACATAGAGGCATCTAAGGGCTCCATGTTAATCTTTTTCCCTAAATTCAGTATGCTTAACCTAAGCCCCAAGTTCATTACCTTCTTTATGTTGTAAGAGGATCCGCTAAGTGATCCTTTCGTCTTCTTACTCTGATAGTTGAAATGAAGGGCTAGAGAACCCCTTATATTAGATTTCATGTCATTGACTATGCACCATAAATAAATAAGATCACTAAGATTCAATGCGCCAGAGCTCTTATATCTACCTCCTATGGTTTATGTTATCAGTCAATGAATAATCCTGAGTGTCGGAGTCTTACTCTTCATGCTCTTTATCATATCTACTTAAAACACGTTAACTCCAATCCTACTTTTAAATGGGGAGGCATCACCTAAAGTCTAAAAATCTAACTTGGTATTCCTTGTTGATGTCTGGTCTTTTACTTCTTTAGTTATAATTCCAAGGGTCATGACAAAGTCCCAACAAAATATTGAAAACTATTTATCCCCGAACTAAAAGTGTAACACATTATTATCTTTCATCTTCTACAAATGCTTTGTAAATTTAAAGGTAGTTAGGAACTCACACAGTAGGTTATGATGAACTAGTTCTTTTAATTCTATGAAAAGGTCCTATCCTCTAGTCATCAAATAATAGTAAATAGCATCACTAACTTAACTGCTCTAAATCTTTAAACACTAAATAGCTATTTAGTTTAATTCGCAACTTCTTGAGTATCTATTATTTAGATGAAGCCTTTTGATTGGTAAATCTAGGATCGAATGGCTCATTATTAGTACTCTAAGAGGAAGAGCCTTCTTCTCTCCTTATTCTCTTTACTATTTTCTTTTACCTAGGCATGAATGCTACAACAATACTAAGACAAGTGTAAATAACAAAATCATTCACAAAACCCTCAAGACATAAGACATATAATAAAATATATAAATACCACAATGATCATGCAATAAGTATTAACACTTTGTAACAAGTATAAGGCTTATGAATTATTCATAATAATCAACCATTTAACTCGATTTATAAGAATTTCACATCAAATTCATTGCCTATGCATAATGGGAAGGATGTTCATTAATCAAACACAACATGTAAGATACTTTTGGAATCTATAGAAACAACAATCCTAAATTAAAAGATTGCATGCCATCCTTAACCAATTCAAGTACAATGCATACCCATTTTGACTCTTTAAACACTCTAAACCTGTTTGTTCGATCAAATTTGTTCAGTACAATCTTCTTTAGAATGTTTAACCTAAAAATTTGTTTTCATAGGTTTAATAAACATCAGAATATTCCATTGAACTTAACCAAATCATGAGAACCACAATTAGGTATTAAAAAGATATTCAATGTTTTCATTATACATATACCCTTATAACAAAATCACTTAAATGAACACATAGGTGAATGGGCAACTTCACATAATAAGACATATTAAAATATTATTTAACCATAAAATTGATTAAAACTCTCACCAAATAAATTTAGAAACACTATTAACATATAAACCTTAGCTTATAAAGTAAATCCCTAATTTCAATTGTTTTATGCAAAGATTGAAGA
Organism: Pinacopodium congolense; assembly: GCA_028565735.1. NCBI lineage: Eukaryota > Viridiplantae > Streptophyta > Magnoliopsida > Malpighiales > Erythroxylaceae > Pinacopodium > Pinacopodium congolense. The sequence goes on along the minus strand of JAOXYD010133976.1, from coordinate 6,090 downwards.
CATTGCTAAGGGTCAAATTGATAGTGTTTTTGGAAGTTATTTGATTTATATTTTCCCCTATTTCTATGTTTAAATGTTTAATTATTTTTAGAAAATTTTAACTTGTAGATTATTGTGAACATTTTAATAATTATGCAAAAGGAAGGCAAAAATAACAAGATCCAAACCTTTAATGTGGGTCTAGCTAACCCATATTGAAGGATGTAGAGACTCACGCTGAAGGATACTAGATCATGACAACAACAATGGTTGCATATGTAGTCATTGTGCTTTAAGTCAACCCATCATTGTAGGCACAGGCAAGAAAATCAGCAACCAATTCTTCATAATTTTGACTGAGGCATACTCCTAATTAATTCCCTTGCCTTGTGGAGACAAGGAAGGTTGTCCTTAAGCTTTTAAGGATGAGAAAAACACAAAACACATGCCATAATGGAGAGGAGATAAAATTTAATATATCTCTACATTCTTCCTTAGAGTTTCTTTAGTATTCTTAGGGTTCTTAGCCTTCCAGCACTTGTAATTTTGATTTTAAGCTATTTTTCTATGATACCAAATATTGGAGCTTGCTGTTAAGAAATATATTTGAGCTTAGAAATAATCTTATAGGGATTTCTAACTTAGATTACTTCATGTTTTGCTCTGTTTTTCTGATTAATCAAAGTATTGTTCTTTAACTTACGTATCTTAATGTTCTTTGATTTTCCTAAGGTTTGGATGATGGATTTGAATTCTGTTAGGGTTGAGATCAAATAACAAAACCTATAAACCATTCAAGACTCTCTTGGTTATTTTCTAGACTCTAACTCATTACTTACCTCTTTTAATTATGATTAATCAAAGTATGTTGCTAAAGATGCATGTTTTGCATGCTTTGGTTAATATATATGTCTAAATCAATTTTCAGCTAAGGATTGCTATATAAATGAATTAAGTGAGCTTTTCTTAATGTTTAAAAGACTAATTTTTTTTTATTAAAGTGCTAAAAATTATGTTTTTAATCCGGCCATATAAGAAAGATTAATAAATGATATAAGACTTGAGAATTTAACTTAGGTTATTGGAATAATCAATAAACAACACAAATTAATCAATGTGTAAGCCCTATGGCACCCAAGAGGGGGGTGAATTGGGTGTTTAAATTTTTTTTTGAGGAATTAAAACACTTAAAACACCTTAGTCCAATTTAAACAATATGAAATATTTAACCAAAAATCAACCTAAAATGAAATGCTAAACTTTATGCCAAATTTAAACAAATTCAAGCTATGAAAAACAAACGCAAAGCACAAATATAAATGAGATGGAAAAGAGAAAGAACAATAAGACTTTTAGAGGTTCCTCTACTCCAAAGATAGACTATGTCCTCTCTCCAACTACTTGTTGGAAATTCACTAACAACTAATCTTACTTTAATTAGGTGAAGAGTAACCACTCTTGGTTAAAGAGGAAGAGGAAACTTTACAACAATCTCGATTCAAGACCAAGAAGAACCTATACCAATGTGTTCTAGGTCAAGAGTAACCTATCAATCTTGCTTTTCACAAAGAGGGTGAAGAGTAACCATTAACAACAATCTTTTTATGGCAAATAGGAGCATTCCCAATACAACCAAAGTTTATAATTTTTTTCCTACAAGGACAAAACATAATCCAAGATCCCTTGACCTTTAATCCAAGATTATATAGCTTATGACACCCTTGATCAAAATCAACACAAGATAAGGGCTTAAATGCAACAAATGCAATATAGAATGCCAATGGTCAAGTAAGGCCTAATCTAATCCAATTCACATTCAAGGATTAACTCAATCCAAATCTTCTCTATCCTAGGTGAAGAGCAACCTAATAAATTTATTTTAAAGGCAAAGATCAGCCTATAAATTAACCAAAGTCAATCCCCCAATTTAAGTCACCAAATAACAACTTCTATGGTGTTTCTCTAATGCACAATCAATAAATTCAATTATGAAAAATATAAAGGCAAACCATATTTATTACAAGCCTCCTAATACTTTAATAGATCATAAACAATTTAATTCAATCAACAAAAACATGATTAAACTATCATATAATCAGATTAACCATTCAAACATGCAACCTGCCCAAAATATGCAGTCTTTAAGTTCCAGCTTATAAACACACGAATTTAATCACTAAAATGATGTAAATTAAATGCAATAAATTTACTGCCACATCAATATATATATTAACATTAAATCGCAGTAGCAAACATAATTTTAGCACATCAATTGAATGATCAAAATTAAGCACAAAGTTAGAATGCTTAAACCTGGACAACTTTGAGTAACCTGCACAAATCAAGCTCAAACAAACAATATACTCACTCAAAAATTGAAAAAAAAATACTAGCACAATCCTAAGATCTTAAGAAAACTGAAAACAATAAATTTACACACCCAGAAACTGATTAAAAATAAAAATCGAAGCTAATAAAGAAGTTGCAGAGAAAATACGTCAGTTTGGACAATTTTGAGCAGTCTGCGTTCTTTGAGCTCAAACACACGATTTGAGAGTTTAAAAATTGAAGTAAAAGATCCTATGTACTTTTGAGACCTTAAGAAAAACGTCAGTAGTAATTTTGAATCAATAAAAATAGTTTTGCAAGCTCAAAATTGAAGAACACAGAACTTCAGAAATGTTTAACCAAAACATAGACAGTTTTGGTATATTGATTTTTGAAAACTCAAAACAAACGAACTAATGGATTAAAAAATCAATTGAAAGCTTTCTGAGTTTTGTATATATCTGAACAAACTAGAAATGCAAAATTTACAGCAAAAGAAATTGATTTAAAATATGAAAATTCGAATGGAATAAATGCTATACAGAAAATAAAGAAAGCTTTGAGAATATGAGGATTTGATCTTTGTAATTCGTTTTTCAGAGGTTCTAAACTTGTTTAAACGGTTTGGGAATGTTATATATAGAGTTGAGAGAGGTTTGGAGTTGTTAGAAATAAAAACTAGCCGTTTGGGAGGTTGAAAAGTTGTTAAGTCCGAAACAGAAAACTAACCGTTAGAGTCTGACCCTTTAACGGCGCCCTCTGGGCTGATCAACGGCATCGTTGTTCTAAGAATAGCATGTTGTTGATAGCTTCTGGAAATGGGGGTATAACGGCACACTTGAAACCCGATGTTAAAGGATTATCACCTAGCCGTTTTACGTCTAAAAAGCATGAAAAATGCGCTAAACTAACTCCAAAACTTTCCAAAAAAATTTCTAATATTAAACAACAGTTCAAGCAAGTTTTAAAGCATAATTTAAGGCTGTTTAAATTATTAAAACATTTCAATCAATTCAAAATATAAGAATTGCCTTGATTATGAAAACTTTTCATTTTAACCAACTTGAGAACCTTTTTAATCAATTCATAAATCTTCTATAAACCAAAATTCACAACACACTTATGGCACAAGTCAATTCAAACACACTTAAATAAGTTCAATCAACAATTTAATTCATTTAAAATCATCAAGAAGCATACATTAAAACAATTCATCACATTACTTCTTAATTATGAAACATATAACATAAATTGAAAATTTAATTTAATTACTAATATGCCAAAGCCACAATCAAGTTCAAGTAATCACTAAAACCTCAATTCAACTCTTATATGCCTATATGCAAATGTTCATGCAAATATAAGAGCCCTTTTCAAGCATTGATTAAGATCAAGTTTAAGACACTTACACTTTAAGCCATTTCCCTAAATTCTTTCTAAACTACTTGATCTTCCTTCTCTTGATCTTCAAGCTTCTTAAGCTTGATCATTACTTGAGCTTCATTCTAACTTTTTAATGCTTGATCCATTCTTCAATCCCTTCAAGATGGCTCTTCTACCTTACTCTTCAATATCTTCAAGATGGCTTTTCTACCTTAGGCTCCACATAAATACTTTTACACTTTACATATCAATCTATCTTATAAACATCAAAGACTTAAACATTAGTAAGAATAATGGTTTGTCATTATCAAAACACATGATTAGAACCACCTTAGTTCAACAAGATGTTCGAGTCTTTTTGCAATAGTAATTGGGATATCAAAAAGTTGTCCACTTCAAAAACAAAATCCTCAGATCAAATACATATAATGAACTACCTATACTATACTAAACTGCAGATTAAAAATATAAAAATCACCTATCACTCAACATGCTAGCAATTTAATAGCATGTGTTCTTAAAGAACCACCACATGACACTAGACCAATAGCACCACAAAAACTCCAACAGTATTAGTAATCCTTCTTCTTCCTTATTTCAATATAAGATTGCGTTGGGAAGTAAAGAGTTATAATAGGAAGGGGTAAGATATCCATAAAAACACCCTATCACAAGTTCTTGAAAAAAAAAGAAGACTAAAAACATACACCTAAATTCATAGAAAAAACACAAAAATTTGGTAAAACCATATACACATGCATATACATAAAACTTATGAGTTAAACAAAAGGCACCCATTACACTTTTTCTAATAAGCATTATTCACAGGAGATGATTTTCAACGAATTAAATCCAAAATGCACTAGAAGACCTAAAAAAAGGGATTTAGAGAAGCAAAAAACAAAAGGAAATCGAATAAGAGAAATGAAACTAAATAGACAGAGATTTGCATTACCCAAAATGGACAGAGATAGTTTAGTTTTGCATCAGTGGAGATATCTATATTAAGCATCGGAAACGTTAATCCAACACAAGCCAACCTCAATAAAGGATTAGGAATGGGTGCTTTTTTGCCATTGCCTCCAAAACCCTCGACCTTTGTTCCTATTTGAATACAAATCTCGGTAACATCTATCTGCTTTCGATTGCTTCCCTCACTCACCAACTTCAACACTTTCAACTATGGAACAAGTTGAGGCTGATTACTGATAGATGGATTTCGATTGCCCATAAACCCTAAACGGATAGAAAATACAAACCTCCGTTCTCCATGATTTTGCACACTTATATCCTTCAAGTCAATTTACCAAAATATCATTTTGGCCAACATTAATTTTAAAAACCCATTCTTGACTTGTTTGTAATCACATCCATCCACGTGTCTCAAGGGCCCAATAGGGCGGTGAATTTTGGAATGTGTAGTTTTTGCCTTAATTATATTATCACATCCATAGCATTGCACGTGGGTACAAAGGAAGAGTAAATTCTCTCTTCTGACTTAAAAGAATGGTTTGATGGATCCTTCCTATTCGCTAGCTTGCATTACATTGCATTGGCTATATTGTTAAGGTATCTTAATTGAATTAAATTTGTAATATAATAAATAAATAAATAATCTTCTAGTCCCATCCATACCAGTACATCAAAAATAACCTCTTTAACCCACCCGCCAAAAGGAATATGGAAAATTTTAATTGAAGCATTAATATATCCCAAATTTTAAACACCTTGCAACTGCAATATATATCTACATATACCTCTATAATTGACATCTACAGAGCTAGTTTAATATGGTGTGAGGTCGAGAAATGTTCCATCAAGTAGGAGCAAGAATGCTACATGAATAAACCTTTATCTAGTATCCATAGGATGATTGTGGTGGTGCTGGTGGCAACCGATTTGGCGTACGATGACTGCTATTTTTTGAGCTTGAACTTGGATCATCATTATGTGTTGGATCACTGTTTTGTTAACTATGTGAACTAGATGAACCCCCAAATGACTTGGTACGTCCATTTGCTACAGCCTCAAATGCAGTCCTCCACTCGCCCCCTGATGAAGCTCCACTTGTTTTAGGCTACTATCTGTTCATATTCGACATTCAAAATCAGAGATAAAGTTGAATTGGAAAAACATTAAGGTAATAGAGTATATTCTGAAAAAAGAACTGTTTACAACATGTATTTTGGGTGTATGATGTTGAATGTATTTTCATAAAATGAATCATTTACCAATATGTTCTAAAAGAAAATATCTTAACTATTTATAAGTTATTGTACTATTAAATGAATATCTTGTTAACATGTGTTTATTTACTACTGTGTAGTTTGGGTTTATTTACTACTGTATAGTTTTTATCTTAGTTTTATGTTATTAATTAAACTGGGATTAACTTGTTAC
>JAOXYD010133965.1:0-10894 GCA_028565735.1 Pinacopodium congolense | reverse complement strand
GATATGTGATTAATGAAGTATGTAAATTAACAATCAACTTAAAATGACTTCATATTCTTTCCAACTTCAAACTAAGTTGCATAAATCATTTCCATCCATAAAATGAATAGTCACAAGGCAAAATGAATCAACTTTTAAGAAAAATCACATTTTTTTATACATTAACCACAAATCATAAACATAAATATAAGGTTTTATGGTTTGGTTAAGAAGTCACTCAATCTTTTCATGTAATGATGAACATTTTGATGTGAGCATCCCTGATTACTTAACTAAGTTGCCTCACATCAAATGGCTACTGACACCACTTTTTAACCTTAATCAATTGGTTCGAAGTCAGTAGAGTGAATGAAATTTGCTCACTTTTTCACTTTTTAACACACTTTTTCTTTCTTTTCATTTCATTTCATTTTTCACTTATTTTTTATTGATTTTTAAAACTTAAACAAAAAATTAAAATCATTAAAATAAATTTCAAATCACATTGAAAATATATGTTTTATACAAAGAAAATCATAATGTTCATTAGATATCCATCATCTAAAATATGAAACCATCTAATTTAAATGTTAATAAACATTATTAATTAAGAATATAACATCTTTAATCATTAAAAATATCAAATTTAAAAGGAAAAAATGTCAATGATATGCATCAAAATCGAAAAAAATTTCCACTAATTATAGATTATCTTGAAAAATATGATAAAATAATGAACTTGCAAGCAAATAAACATAAATGTGAAACAATCTAATCCCTTCCCCACACTTAAATTGAGCATCGTCCTCAATATTCATAAAACCAATAAGAAAAAACACAACATCTGAGAAAAGGGAACAAAAAGCAACTTCGATTATTGCTTGCAACATACTAAAAATGATAAATAGATAGTGAAAGCATAAGAGACAATAATAAAAGAAACCATGCTCCATATATAAAAATATTGTCAATGTATATCATGGAGTCAAAACATAATTGAAGAACCTAATATATATAAGATGCAGAAAAAATACAATAGAGGGAATAAAATGCAACTGAAAACAAACTCTAAAAGAAAAATATTACCAGCCCAAGAACATCATTTATAATCCATAAACATCTAAAAACTGGGACTCGAACCTTGGGAGTCGAGACAATCCTTTTTCCACTCTAAACGCTAGTCGATATGGTAATCCACCACCCTATCTAATCTATTTGAGAAATAATAGCAACCAGGCTAGACTCGATACGACTCTCTATGCTCAAAATAATGGACATCCAACCTTTAGAGAAAGGCCTGAAAAGAGGTACGTAGGCAAGAGTAGGATTTAGAGGTGGTAGCTTATATACATTCGGAGAGGCCTCGGATGAAGCCTCCCTGATATCCTCCTCAGGGGCTAATATAGGCACAAATACTAGAATATATGCATCATCAACATGCTCACTCCCCTGTAGGAGTCTAAAACTGGTGTTTCTCCACTCAGGTCTAACTCAATGATAAGACCATAACTTTAATGTGAAGTAGGAGATAGAATTAGCTAGCTAGATAGCTACCTTGCCATCAAAAGAAACATTTGCTTCCTAAAATATCCTTATGAGCAAGCAAGGGAAGCAAAAGTTCTTGTTTTGGTAGTGAACCGAACTACATTGCCCGTACTTTGTAAAATAAATCCAGCTGATGGAAGACCTTCTATGGCTCATAATCCATGTAGCATCTTACACAAAAGGTATGTATATGTTAACCTAATTTCATAAACTACACTACTTTTTAGGGTCACATTCTTACTAAACAAGGCTACTACCAATCCAATCTCTATTGCTCAATTGATAAGTATGGTAAGCTCTTTTATTTGGATGGGCTAAGTAGTCCTAACATAGCTTTAAACTTAACAATAAAAAAAAAGAGGGATCGAAAGTAACTAAATCACCTCGTAATCGATCAGCCTTGTGTATAAAAATGTCTCCTATATTTGGTACCATTAAAAATGAAGATAAGAATGAAAGAGTGATGATAATTAGGGTACCTTTAACTATAGAGAGAATATTAAGAATCCCAGGGTTGTTATTCGCCTTGATGTTGACGAAGAACTCTAACTAATAGCAGGTCATACAACCAAACTAGCACGATAATTGGGAGCCATTAGAGGGCTCAGAAGATACTGGACACATCAAACTCAACCTCCACATCTAGCTCTACCAATTACCAGAAAATGAGTTCATTCGAATGACAAACCTCGAACCAGTCGGAGTTCTCACGAGAAGTAAATCAAGAACTATTGAAAGTAGGCCTTTTTATGAACTAGAAACTCTAAAAGATTATATAAGCATCATTTGACTTAAATTTTTTCAATAAGCAAACTGAAAGGGGTCAGAAAATAAAAAAAATTGGCTAGGTTTACCAAAATATTCCACTCACTAAAATATTCTCTAAGTTATAATGAAGGAATTAGGCTACAATATTGGTATTAAAAGAAAGCTAATGAAATTTTGAACACAATAAAACCAATACCTAAGAAAATATAGGCCTAAAATGCATGGAAATTTAAAAGAAATACTAGTAGCGTGAACAATAAAAACTAAAGTTTCAACGGATTTCTAGGCAAATTAGGAAGTTTTTGGTTGATTTGATGATAGAATGTTATAGCAAATAAAAATGCAACAAATTGAGACAAAATTGCATAATTTAGTTGACAACTGAGTGATATATAGGTTTTGGAATGGAAAATGGGCGAGAACTAAAAAAACAGAGGCAAGAAGAATAAGAAGAAGAAGAAGAAGAAAAATCGTGTCATTTTTTTCTAAGTCGCATACTTAAATGACGATTACTAGGGACTTAAACAACATAATTTAATTCCTATAGCTTAAGTCTCTAGAAAGGTTAAAACGGTATTTTATTTTAGTTTAACCCACCGTTAATGACCTACCATTTAGGTCTTTATAAAGAAAATCTAACCATGAAAAATCACACCTAACTTCATCAAATCAATCCCAATTCAAGTCCTATCAATGCTACATCAATTAAACACAAAATTTGAACATGAAAAAGGCCTGAATTAAATCAAAAGAAGAAAGAACACTAAAGAGAAGGACTGAAACTTTAAAAGAACAACTAAAGCAATTAACTATAAATAAACCAACAAACTTAAACATGAAAATCACAGCCTAAGGGAAACTTAAAAGGAGACAAATTAATCCTAAAGAAAAAGACATTAAATAAAAACATAATAAGATCACACAAGCCTAAATTCTAAACATACTATTAAAATAAAAAGAACTTACACACACACTAAAAACAAATTAAAGCTTAATAAAAGACTTTAAAAAACATTAGGTTCTAATTAAGGATTTCCAAATGAGGCTTTTAAAACAAAATCAAATTAAACCAAAAGAAACACAACAAAAGACTAGGGAATTAACTTAGGTGCACACCTTAAAAGCATACTAGATTATAAGAAAACCTAAAGTACATTAAAGTGAAGAAAACAATCATAAATTCAGGTTGAGTTACCTCCTAACAATTGCTTCATTAAAGTCTTTTAGCTGGACCTTAATATTAGGAAATTTTTAATCTCAACTTTAGTTCAACATCCAACATCTAATCTTCTTACTTTAGGTAAAAGCAAGCTAAATTCTTGAGGGACCTTATATTTCCAATTGGACTTCTAACAGCCTTAGATTATAATTTTCTAGAGAAGCTTAAAATTGCTAAATTAAAAGGGTGAGATTTATAAATTAAGTTAAAAACTTTCCAACAATGCAAAGGTATGCAAATTACTTTAAAGGTTACTAAATGGATTAATTAGTTAAGGATTAGGCTTTAATTGTTTGAACTAAGTTTTGAAAAGGTTAGAATATCTAATTTAGGTTCTTCATTAAATCAAGGCAATGTTATGGTTAAGACAATACCTTATCTCTAATTAACCTAAATTGAAATTTGATTATTCAGCAATGTTAGGTATTAGGCTTAAAGTTTAACAAGTTCTAATCCTAAAATATATATTTTAAGACTAGTGTCCTCATGTTTAGTTAAAATTTGGTCATTTATTGATTAAAATAATATTATTTAATTGTTGTGCCAATGATTAAATTAGATTTCTTAGATCCTTAATTATCTATCAACTTTATCTTAAGTGGCCAATTCAGGATAAGCATTAAGCATTACAAATAAGCGAAGATTACTATCGAACATTTGTTAAGAACTCAATCAAGGCATTTAAAAACCTTTTTATAATAGGAAATCAAGTCAAGCATGTATATATAACACAGAACAATCAAGAATCAAGATTAAGCATATGTTCTTACAATATATGTAAAGAAAGAGATAGAAACAAATAATCACAAAACTTAGATTGAACTAAATGATGCTTGATAGACAGCCTTTAATCACATTTACAAACTCTGGAAATCCTTACAAAAAAATCTGAAACATACAAATATAAAGCTGGAAAATAAAATATAAAATAAAAACCTGGCCTAGAGAAAGAAGGAGAAAAACTAAGCTAAGATCTAATTTTGCTGCCATTAATCTATGTTAGAATGTGTGAAAATGAGTTCTTTGCCTTCTTTTGTATGTCTGCTATAGTTAGAAACAAGTTAGACAAGTTGCAACCAATAGGGATAAAGATCCAGTCAGAAATATCTCGACTACTAGTTAAATGGCACCTAAGGAGGAGTTAAACGACATCGTTTATGTACCACCGTTTAAGTCTTAGAACTGACTTAATCTCAGGTCCTGATGAATTAAATGTGGGTCTACTTAGGTCCACTATTTTACTCCTTTTTTTACTCCAATCTTCATATTTTGTTTGATTTTCACTTTAATTGCAGTGTAATCTATAAATTAAATAATGCAAAACACATATTAAACAATTAAACCACAATATAGGTTTGACTTATATCAAAATATCATTAAAATCATTATGAAATGAACTTCTATCATGATTAATCTACTTCTTAGAAGCTAAACAAGCACAACTATGAAGAACATCGATGTCATAAAAAGGCCTACATTAAACCTCATTGTGGACATCATCGGTGGTCTAAATAGTATATAAAAGTCTTTTATTTCCTGTAATGTGCTCCAAACATGAATATGTTTACATCAAACCTTAATTTTGGGCATTAACATACATATTAAATAATAAAAACATATATTAACCAATATAACATCAAAATAACAGTAAATACATAATTATATCCAAAAAGACTATAAATTATGCCCCTATTAATTATAAGGATAGGACCTAGATGGTTATTCCCTCTAATACCTAATCATATTCATCACTTAATTTTGATTCAATACATCATCGAAATTATCTTAAACCATATGTTTCCTAAATTGAATTGTACTCTCTTTCGAGTTATGTAATTCCTATTCATCTTAATATATTAACCAAAAGTTCTCTTAATCTTAAAATATCAATTTAATGCATTAACATGCTCTATTGAACCTGTTGTTTTAATTAAATTCATACTTAATATGAACATCTTATGTGAGCCTGGCTCTACGTTTCCATGTAAGATTCTTCACTTATGGGTTGATATATTTATGCATTTGATTTCTCAATCTAAACATATGAAATCACATAATTAGAATTGAAGTTTATGTTCATGTAGCAATCAAAAATCAATTTCCATGATTCCATAAGTAAATATAAGACAAGTTTAGAAGTTCAACATCAAATTAAGGACATTATGTAATACTACTTCTTAAGGTTCATATTTACCTAGATTATATAAATAAATTAATACATAAACATCATGAAAATAATAACAACAATCATAAAAAGAGAAGGGGTAAAGAAGGTCATGGTCATGATTATTGAATCTCTTGACTCCTCTATTATTCTTGTTGGAAAATCCACTCTTGATCTTTGATTCTATATGTTTATGTCAAATTATTGCCTTCAATCTTTCTCCAAATCTTAATAAGATGGCTTAGAAACTCCCTTAGGGTTTTGTTAATGGTTATAAACATCAGAAGAACTATAAACATTGAAGAAAATATGTAAAATCACTTAAACATACAAGGAAGGCCCACCAAGTCATGGACTAGCTCATAGCTATGAGCCGCGTTGTACATCTTTCTATGGTAAAATCATTGTTTGGCTCACAACCATAAACCAAACTATAAGCCTTTCTAGCTATTGGCTTTTCTTACTATTCTCATATGCACTCTTTATTACTTGTCGTGTGGAAATGATATTTTATGTAAGACTCCCTTACTTGATACTCTTGTTCCACAAATTGATTCAAAACTTTATATAACTCCAAAAGGTCATCCAAATTCTCATTAAAATCCTTTAAAAACATAAAAATTCATTTAAAGCAATATAAGTAACATCTTATTCAATATTTAAATAATTATGCAAGCAAATCACATGGAAATAACACTTAAATCTAAGATTATCATCAGAAAATCATGCTTAAAAGATGTATGATTTGGATGCTATAAAGCTCCATTCCACTTCTTGCTTCAAGGTTCCAAAGCATCAAAATGAATCTCCACAATACGTTTCCAATTTAGCTATCTTTCTAACACATAAAATATACTAAAGCCATTGGTAGTATTGTTTTCTCATCATAAAAACATAAATAAAACCATCCTTGGTTCATGACTTTATTTGAGAAAATTCAAAGCTATTGGTTTCATTTATTATTTGATTGAAACTTTAATAATCACTAGGCATTTAAAGACTTATTTATATACATGTTAGGTTAACAAAAACTATTCAGTCAATCAATATCCCATTCAGTTGATAAAATTCTATTATGTAATTCTTTCAATACTGTCAGTCCCTATGATGCCTAAAATGGGGTGAAATAGGGGTTTAAAAATTAATCTAAGTTATTGATCCCATGTTTAACAAATTTACTACTTTTTGGAAGTTCAAGTAATTTTTAACTCAATTTCTAATTCACCAAATACTCAAATCAAATTGAGAAATCTAAATAAACAAAGGAAGAGATAATATAAATAATTAAACAATTGTATAAATAATATGAGCAACTAAAAATATTACAAATAACTTATAAAGTGAGAGAGTAAGGGAAGAGAGAAATGAAAACCAATGTATCCTGGTTTAGAGATAATCACTTTCTTCCATATCTTTGTTTAGATTTTTCACTATAACAAAGAACAATTTATATATCATTTTAGGGCTCAAGGATAACCTTTATAATACTCTACTTTTTCTAGGCTCATAGATAACCTCTCATAACACTCATCTTTTCCTAGGCTAAAAAATAACTTTTCACAATCTTAATCTCAAAATAATCTCCCTACAAAATACACTTCAAGGATATACCACTATTGACCGAACTAAGTGTTTAGGGGACTCACAAAACTAGCGATTAACGCTTAAAATCTGGACTAAAATGGCAATATTTGTGATGCACAATGGCCTCTTTAATAGTACTGCATACCATCGTTAATCTCCAAAATAAAGACTTTAATGTAGGTTAATAACATTACCATTTTACTTGTCTTGATGCTATTGATCTCACAAAACATACAAAAACTTGACTAAAATAGATTTAATCCAATCGAAATTAATTCCTATCATCATTAATCACATTTTAACACTTTTTGATTACTTTTAATCAACACCAAACACTTCTTAACATAAGTTATCACAATTATACTCACATTAGCTCATTTTACAAATTTTAATTAATCCTTTATTCTAATCAATAAATAACATTCAATGAACTCAATCATATAACTTCAATTCACACATTTCCTTTACTAATTCATACGATTCAACATGAAGGACTTACCACATAAGTCATCCATAATTCATATACATTTATTTACTCATAACATAACCAAATCATCAATTCATTCATTAAGAGGATTTCCACGTAGATCAATCATATTCAAGAACTTTTGATTATCCATCCTACATGTAAAGTGCTAGCCATGAATTTAACATGTATGAAGTGAGACATTTCAACACTTAGTAAGATCCATAAGAGATTTACAATAAAAACCTACATAATCAACATATAAAATTTTACTCTTGATCTTAATTTCTTTCTTTCATTAACTTTAATTTTAACATTTCATTCAATTTTATTCCTTTCATCTTCATATACTTGAACTTAAACTTTTAAATCATGTTCTTTAATTAAAAATCTCAGCCATGCACATCAAGACTCATTTTTTTCAAACCTATTTCATCAAATATAACAAACTCCATAAACACATTAGTAAAGACATTTTATCATCATCAAAACAAAGGTGAAATCATCCCTCGGTTCACCAAATACAATAAACTTCCATACTTTTCCAATCATTTGATTGTTATGTCACATTCAATTAAATAATTTTCTATTAGGTTGACATATAATTTAATTTTAAAGTCTATCCAATATTAAGAAAAATAATATAAGTACTTATACTCTTCTCCTTATACCCTTTGACAAAATTTGACTCAAGTATACTGGACCAAGTTAGAAGTCCTCTATGAAAAAAGTAGTTTAAAGATCAAGCCATGTTTCTCTTGTAAATGAAAAATGTATGCATTACGCATACAGTATGATATGTTCATATAACTTCAACCCCAAAAACATTGAAATAATAACTAAGTTTAGAAGAGACATTACATTATTTTAGTACACATGAAATGATTTTATTCTTCCTTGATGTTAGGGGTTCTCTTGACTTGTACTATGCAAAATCTTTCTAAAATAGTATGTGTTCTTTGGTTTAATCATTTTTGTACTTTTATGCTTATCTTAAATTCATTTGATTTCCATAATTTTGCTCCTCGATTAAACTTGACCTTTTACATATTTATTTGATTTCATGATATTTGTGTTATTGATATCATAAAAAGCAAATTCATTATTATCATACATTTTCTTATTATCAAGATAATGTCTTATAACCTTAATTGGTCCACTGACAACATGATACTATAGCGAGCACTTATGTTAATATTTTGTACACAGTCTTGTAATAAAACATATGTCCAATGTCAGATCGAAGCATTTACATGCTATGAAATGAATTTTAAAATAAATACAAGAAAATATATTTACACGTTTGCTCTATTATTTTTTACCATTAGAGTTAATATTCATAATTCAAATCCAAGTGGAAATTTACAATATATTACTTTAATTATTCATTTTATATATAGGTATATAAGAAGTAGGCTTAATTATTAATTATTAATTATTAATTTATTTGTAGTTTCAAAATTACAGTTTCTACATTTTGGGTAAATATTTTAAAAATATATGTACAACTTTAATATATCAAATTTTAGATATAAAGAATGTATAATTAATGGAAAATAAATATACTTTAAAACACAAAATTGGGTATTTATTGAATTGGACTGAAGTTGACTATAAACTCTCTTAGTTTTAGGTATTGTTGCCACCATAATCGAACCTTCTAGCCTGCCAAATTGGAGGTTGCTGTGAAGGGCCTTGTATATGGCAATGGGATGGCTAATAAACTTGTGATTTTTCAACAGATAAAAAGTTTATGTGGAGGGGCCAAAGTCACCGGTAAAAAGTTCATGACTTCTACTTTTTGCTTGTGTAATAGACCCTTTCCTATAACTAACTTATGGTGTTTCAAACCAGTTCTATAGAATCAGAATTAATTAGAATTAAATTTCGAAGTCCTGATTCAATATTTAATTTTAGGAGTACTTCAATAAAATTATTAAATTTGGGATTTAAATCAGATATTTTATCAAATTACTACAGTAAAAATTTTTAAATATTTTTCTCCTATGAAAGAAGGCATAATCAAATCATATAAAAGGTTTGTCTTAGTTTCTGCAGTTGAAGGTTATTATTTATCATATTTATTAATTTATCTAAATGGATTATTTATTTTGACGTATTTTTTAAATAAATCACCTTTATTCCTAACAATCCTGTAAACTTTCAACACACTAAAAATAAAAATAATCATTTCATGTGGAAATCATAAGGATCGTTTGATATTGTTGTTGATTATGATTTTTAGTTGTGATTTTTATATTTTTGTATTAATTTTTGTGTGTTGTTTTTAATTTTTGTGCTATTTTTTTAGTTTCTGTGTTATATTAATGTATTGTCTTTTTCAATTTTTATACTGTTTTTCTTAGTTTTTATATTTAAAAAAAATAAGAAACTAAAATTAAATAAAAAAATCATACCATGGCCTTAGTGTAAGATTAATATATAAGCTTTACATCAGTCTAACAAGGACATGAACCACAGTTTCACGTCGTATCGAGAATATCATCTTGTAAGCCCACATCCTAGCTCACATTCCGACTGCCATAATCGAAATTGATAAATGTTGAAGGGAAAAAACGGAAAGGGTGTACAACTTTCAAGGTATCGTATAAGACAAACACAGAGAATGGGAATTCAAAGTTATGGAGTGATGACTAATCTTCTGTTAGGATCCGAACAAAGTTTTAGTCAGGAACAACTCGTACGGTCTCATAAACAGGTCACCGCACCGTCGTTTCTACACTCCATAGAATCATTTGCTGTTTATACAATGACTCGCACACTAGATGGAAGGGTTACTGAATTAGGATTTTTTATCCTATTAAAAGATCCACTCGACCAGCAGCCACCTTCTCAACTAATTAAGTGTTCGTTTGAATGGGCTTATTTTAGTAAAATTTTTGTTAATATAACTTTTTTTTATAAAATTTTTTTAAGAAGAATTTTTTTAAAAAGACAATTAATTGTTTGGCTGTCATTTAAAAAAGAGCTTTTTTAAAAGAATTTCATAGAATAAATTTTTTGGTAACATCAAAATAAAAAGTACTTTTGATTTTAACTATATTTTATTTTGTAATAAAAATTATTTATCCATATAAAAATTATTTAAAGTATATTAAATAATATGAAAAGTATAATATATTAATTATTATATAATTTTAAACCATAT
>JAOXYD010133944.1:0-10895 GCA_028565735.1 Pinacopodium congolense | reverse complement strand
GTGGCCACTCAAACAAGATCAAATTAAGCAATTCAATTAGGCAAAAATCTTCCAAACACACAAAACCCATTTCATCCTAACCCTAGCAAAGTAAATTAATCACACATGTTCAACAATAGAATTAATAATATAACATAAAAGCACTTAACTATTGATAAGACCAGGTGTTTAAACAAATAGGAAATAAAGAGGAAGAATTACAATTGAAATTTGGTCCAAATCCCTTAACTCCACTCTTGGAACCACTTAAATTCTCTTAAAACTCTAATCTTGTAGCACAATGCATAGATTGAACAGAAGAAACGAAAATGTTAACTAAATCATAACTTGAAATTGAAAAACGCAACTTTCTAAACCTAAGGTGATTCTCCTCTTATAATATGCCATTATTCTTCCTTCTATACATTTTTAGCTTCCTTTTATACTTATTGGATGTTTTCTAGGTTTTGTAGAGTAATATGAAATCGTTTCATTATGTTTTGGCCCTAAAATTAATGAAACATTGCGTCCTTATACCAATATGGTGAGCTGGCTGGACTAATATGATAGGTTAGGCTTCTCAATACGACTGGCTTATAGGCCCCTCTAAGAACTCAACCTTTTTGCTCCAAATCACTCCAATTCAGTTCTAAACTCCCCCAATTTGTTTCTAATTCACTAAGTACCTAAAATAAACATGAATGGCTTCAAATTGGTGTATTTCATACAGTAAATGGGCAAACACATAATAAAAGATACATTAAAAACCAATGTAAAATACCCATCGACAACTCCCTCACAACTGAATTGTTGGTTGTTCTCAAGCAACTTTGTTAAGAACTTAATTAGACATCTTCTATGGAAAGTTAAAGGTTAATCTAATGACTTAATATGACTTTTGCAATTGAAAATAGTTAATTCCAAATAACTCAATGTAAATCATGGATAAACACATATGATTGGGAAACATGGTCAAAACAAACTCCTTAGCGTAACCCTAAACCTTCAAGAAACTCAGAAAGATTATTATGGAAAAATGTCATGGACTGATCAATTAGTTCAAATCCTTAATTCACTCATTCAATCAAGAAAGATCCACCAAATTTCTATGTAACCAAATATTCACATCGAATCAGAATTCTACTTGGTCAGCTTTTTTTCAATTGCAAACTTTAACTGTAATCACAAAAGTGAATTTCAAAAGCACATTGTTCAACATACTTCAGTGGATGAGCATTACAAGCTTGGCTGGGAGGTCCCCTGGTTTTGTAATGTGAAATTGAACATGTTATCATGAACACCCCCAATTATTCAACCAAGTCGCTTCACACCAACTGGTTACTAACAATACTCATTAACTTCGCGTTCTTTATGGTACAAAATTAGTAGACTAAATTAAACATGATAAAAAATGGATTCAATATTTTTTATATGAATGAGATATCACAATGATCATTAAGTATCCATTTTCTAAAGTCATAAAGAAAACCAAATATCCTTATTCACAAACATTTATAACTAGCTGCATAGAATTTCAAATTCACTCATTCAACCAAATTCATGCATATCACACTTTCCATTCCAAATTCACATGAAAATCCAGTTCGAACTTTTTTCAATTTACCATTGTGAAAAAGAATCAGTTTTCATCACACATTCATAACCACAGTTAAGCAAATTCATGATCAAAAAAAGATTATTCAATATCAATTATTCAGATCAAATATATCATATAAATCTATAACAACTAATATTTTACCAAACTTATCATGATTCCCAACTAAAATTACGAAATAAGCTATAAAAGACTTTTAATAATCCAAGTGTGGACCATTAAACATCAATATCATTTCATCCCCCCTATACCTAAATTTAACATCACCCTTAATGTTCATATAACATGAACAACAACAAAGGGAAAGAGAAGGAAACAATGATACTCCCCTGAATATCTAATGTTGTCGCTCTTCCATCCAAGCTAACTAAAAGATTAGAGATCAAGCCATAAAAGAAGAGTGAAAGCAAAGAGATAACCAAAAGCACAAATGAAGTTATAGTAACAAAATGGAAATTTACGATCCTATAAGAAAGCAAGTACTTAAATTTAAAATGATGGGTTGCCTCCCAACAAGAGCTTCTTTAAGGTCATTTATCTGGACTTTAATATTAGAAAATATTGATTCTCTTTTTAGGTCCATACCTTTGGCTAAATTCCTCATATATAGGATGACTTACCAAATATGTATAAGCTTTTACACCGACCATAATTTTTCTCTCCATATCACCAGTTGCTTGTATAAGGTACCTCAACAAAGGATTTTGGCATCTAATTTCTTGCATTTGATTAGCAATTGTTATAATAATAAAATCAATAGACAGAGGCACTTATTTTTAACATCTTCTTCTTCTTGCTGGGCTAGTTCGCTAGCTAGCTCCTTACCACTTGTAAATGAATTTTCCTCAACTTTTTCATTTGTCTCTACCTTTATAATGTTGGTTAAACTTTATTTCTCCTGTTCTGCAATCAATCCAACCAACTGTTCTATTTATGTCACTAATTCATGAGCGAATGCTATAATACCTTCTATGTAAGAGTCTATACTGTCAAGCTTAGCCTCGTTCATAGATATGAAATTACTGAGCAACTTCTCCAATCTTGAGTCTTCTTCTCCTTGAAATGGTTACTCAACTTGTGGGGTGAAGTTGGAAGTAGGGGCCTTTATAGCTTGGATTTGAGCTTTCAATGTTGCATTAGCCCTGTCCAATAGATCTACTAACCTAGATTATTCAGATGTGGAGATGGCCCTCATTAGTAGCTCCCTCAGGCTTTATTCTTCTTCTTATTATTTATAGTAACTCTATGTAGGTGGTTCAAAGTTATCATGATCAGTCTAGGAGTGATTTAGATAATGAGTCTCACGAAATTCGTAGTTATCACGCTCGTGGTGCTCATAAGTCATCCACTTAGCTCATCCCCTATCAATTGAAGCCATGAAATTTTCGTATCATTAGTAGTCTAGATTGTCTTGCATATCTATATTGAGGCCTACTTATAATAACAAGATGATAACTACATGTACAACCCGAACTCAAACAGCATAAAAGAAAATAAAATAACAAGGAAAACAAATAAAAAAAAGTATAGAATAATTAACACCAATGTCCCTAGTATTAACAAACTAGATTCCGAGGAAATGGTGCCAAAAACTTACTACTATCTAACTTTACTATAATTTTGACCAATCTAATCTTAGACCAACCTAAGGCAAGCATACTTTATCAACAAGTAGTATAAAACGGTAAGAAACTAAGTATCGTCTCCCTAGGAATCTAGGTGTAGCACTAGATTAGTTAATAATTAATTATCTAGACAACTCCAAATAGATTGATTAAAGAACGAGATAAAAAGGAATAAACAAAAATAATAACAAACAAAGCTCAATCCAAACCCAGGTAAAAGGATTAAGAGTACAATAAAAGATAAATTAGCTAAGGCTTGGATTTCAATGGGTTAAGCAAACAAGATGCCTAGAATTCATTAAACAGATTTAAGGCATACGTCATGAAAATAATACATAACCAATGATCATGGAAACAACTTTTCTCTTTTAAACTCAATTAATCTATTTTGGTCTAATAAAAAATTTGTAATAAAACATATTAATTGCAAGACACCTAAAATCAAGTTTGTTAATTCTAAGAACACTGACAAACGAAATTCAATTATGTTACCTAATTAATCTTCCAATAATTAAAATACCATTATCATAGGTCCTTTAATCATCTAAGGATCTAACCAAGATGGCCACTCAATCAAGATTAAATTAAACACTTTAATGAGGCAAAAATCTTCCAAACACACAAAACCATTTAATCCTTACCCTAACTAAGAAAATTAAGCACACATCTTCAATACTAGAATCAGGAATATAACATAAAAGCCCAAATCTATTGATAAAACCAAGGGTTCATACGAATAGGATGAAAGAGGAAGAATTACAATTGAAATTTGGACCAAATCTATTGGAACTCCACTACTCAAAGCACTTAAATACTCTTAATGCTCTAATCCAATAGAACAATGAATAGATTGAAAAAAATAAATGAAAATCTAAGCTAAACCCTCAATAGAAATTCAAAAAACCAACTTTCTAAACCTAAGGTGGTTCTCCTCTTATAATCTGCCACTATTCTTCCTTCTGTACATTTTTGGATTCCTTTTATACTTATTGGATGCTTAATAGGTTTTCTAGAGTGATATGGCATCGTTTCATTATGTTTTGGTGTTTACATTAATGAAACATTGTATCTTAATAGCCATACAGCAAGTTGGTTATACCATTACGGGCGGCTAGGCTTCGTAATACGATGGGCTAGCAACCCTGTATTGGTCCCTTGAACTTGAACCTTTTTCACCAAATCACTTTAATTCAATCTGAAACTCCTCCAATTTGTTCCCAATTCACCAAATACCTAAAATAAAAAAGAATGGATCCACATTGGTGCACTTCAAACAATAAATGGGCAAAAACATAGTAAAATATACATTAAAATCTAATGAAAATTATCCATCAACAAAAAGTAAGGGGAGAGAGGGGATTTATGCTTTCAAGGATCATGCAGCTTTTCCCACATCTAGGGGAGTACTTTTATCTCCATCTTCATATACATGGTTTTTGGGTTTCTGAATATTAAGGGCAATGTCTACTATAAGTGTGGCGGTGGGGTAGATTCAAAAATATTTTTCACTTCAGTTCGAATGAATCTTGAACCATGAAATTCTATTATAGTTGTTGGAATGTGATTAATTTTTGTGCTTCAATTTGGATTAGGTTAATTGAGTAGAATGCGAATGATGTTGATCTGTTGAAGTAGTTGATTAGATAAACTTAGTCAAAATTTTGATAAATGAGTGATTAGGCAATGTATGAAATGATGATGGATTTCCATAAATCAAGTTTTGGAGGCATGGAGTTTATATGAATACATTCCATTCATTTCATTTCTCTTGTTGTGTGTGATTTTTTCCTATCAGATTATCTTTGAAACTTGATTTATACCAGTTTAACTCCACTAGATGCATGTTATATGGAAAGGATTAAGGTCTTTTTTGTTTTTACCCACTCACTTAAATAACCCACCTGATTCATTATCCCTTGTAACCCCTTTTAAGTCTTTAACCCTTTTTTTTTAGGAAAGTGAACACCTTATGTTAAAACCTTAAATCCATTAGCCTTACCCAATCACAAGTCTAATGAAGTGTTAAGTGAGCATGTGGTCTATAGTTTGGGACTATTAAACTTACATGTTATTATGTGATTATTTGAGATGATTCTCTACAAATGTTTTATACATATTTACTGCTACTGTCTTCTTGTTTTCACAGTGTCATTAAAATGAAACTAAGAGAAAAAGAAATAAAATATAGTAGTAGTAGTAAGTAATGAGTAGTCTGTTGTATATGCATATCTCAGAATTTATATTTAGATGTCCCCCTGCACTCAACACTTTTTGAACACTTGTGTGAAAATCCTTGACCTTTAATAACTCACCTTAACCAAAACCATATTACAACCAGGAATTAAAATCATTTTGATCCATGATAGCATGTCGCCAATGTGAAAGAGAAATGTTTAATTTTCAAGCCTATAGTAGTGTAGTCTCTTAGTGGGATCCTGAAGCAAAACACCAAACCTTAAACACTTGAGCAAAATAAGTGGAAATCGGGAGAAAAATCTATCTTAGCTTTATGCTTACCTTTTACTAAGGGTGTCCTAGTTTGATTTTGTTTATATGCACAGATGAAAACTAATTGTGATATGTGTAGTACCTTAATGATTAAGTTTGTCAAAGTTTGAAAGATTTCATAGACTCGGTCTCTTTAAAAAAAAATTGATAGTATGTAATGGTTATGTTTGAATTGCTTAGGGAAAGCAATTGTTTAATTGTTATGGTATTTGATACGGTTGAATTATCTTAAGTTTTTGTATGCATTTAAATGTGAATTCATTCCTATTTGTGTGCTTAATTACTCTTTTTTGTTCCTATAAAGTTAACATGCCAATTTAATGATGGAATAAAAATACAAGTTGAAGGAAGAAGTATGGAAGATAATTGAAGCAAAAATATGAAGGAAGAGTTGTTGTCTAAGAGGTATAAAGTGGCTTCCTTCACCCACCATATATACTTCACCAGTCCACCGTATTCCTTGAAAATTAAGAGTAATATAGTGGGTAACCAGCCTACTGTATTGGTGCCTGATAGAAAAAAAAAAGGAATGGGAAGCTTTGTCTTTTCAAAGAGCCATCTTACCCTAATTGGAAATGGTATAAAGGTCCTAAAGGAACATGTAGAGCCGGGCAGACAATAAGAAGATTACACAGAATTACTTTTTTCCTCAAACTTTTCCTTATTCTTGCATTTTTTCTTTATTCTCATAAAAATTTAGATATATTTTCAAGCTAATGGGATTTAATTTATTCATCTAGTGATTTTATACTGTTTTACTCTTCTTTTAATACTTTTGATTGTCTTTAATGATGTATTTTCATAGTTTAGCACTCTACTATGATTAGAATAGTTATTTGGTGGATTGGTGGTTTAAAATTCATGAAAATGTATAAATTTTTTATTTTAATTCAATGGATAGATTTGCTTTTCAATTGCATTTTTGTTTTCAGTTGTTTAAGTTTATATTATGGTGGATTCAGTTCGGACTTTCATTAGTTATTAATTATTAATAGGGTTATCTCCTTATTATTAACATTAGTTATTAATTATTAATAGTTATTAATTTTCATGCATTCTTGATTATTGTGACTAGATTGTGCTTTATATCATAATGTTATAGTTGTTTGTAGGTTTCAAGTGTTTAATTTCAATTTTGCCCTATTTTTATTGTGTTGGAATCTCTGTTTAGAAGCAATTACCATTGGGATTTATGAATTAAATTGAGTTCAGTTGATTACTAGTATAATTACTTTAACTTTACATTATATTAAAGTTAAATCATGGTTTTATTTACTAATTGTAAATTTTCTAGCTTTAAATTCATTTCATTAAGCATGGATTGGGTTGATTTAATGTTTTTTTTCTAGTAGATTTGAGTATGTGTGGTAAATTACTAAGGGCAAAAAAGGTATAGGAGGGATAAAGGGGTAATTAATTGTGAGAATGTGATTGGGCTAGTATTGATTTGGTGCTTCTAGGCTTAGGATTGTTTAGGAATTTGGTTAAATGTCATGAATTACGTATTATCTTAAGGCTTGATCACCCTTTCGTTAATTACCTAATTTGAATGCTAAGATTGAGCATGTGATACGTAATATTCGTTAATGATTTCCAAAAATAGCAATACACTATTTGATTGTTTAGTATATTTAACTAAACAGTTTTGGGTCTCACACCTTTAGGTTACACCTTCGAGCTTGTGTGTCCATGGGCTAAGTTAGTCATTGCTTAACCCTTAATACTTCTTCACTATTAAATTTATAGAGCTTGATCTAGGTAAAAGTAAAGATGGAGATATTTCTAGAGCTTATTAGATTTACCTAAGTTAGAGGAACTAGGGGTTTGAGAGCTTGTTGGAGCCTATAGGCTATAACCTTGACTAAAACACATTTTATCTAATTTGATGATCAATAGTTATCATAGAATCCATATGATACCTTTGACCCATTTCTTTATTATTATCGGTAGTATTTTCATGTTTTGCTTTGGGTTTGTCCTTTGATTGCATTTATTGCATGTTAGCTTCATTTAGCTTTCATCATCTTTAAGGGTTTTTTTTTCTTCTCTTCGCAACATTTCAAATAGGAGTAACATTCTAGCTCTATAGGGTTTTACAGTAGCTTGTGATCTACTACACTGTAAGGTCTAATTAGGTATTATTATTTGATTGTTTCCGAAATACTATCATTATGCAATCTTACTCAAGTCAATAAACTAGGTAAAAGTTTTCTCTATCCTAATCTAGTTTTTTAATGCATTACCTTGTTCTATGGAACCTATTGTCTCAACTAAACTTGGACCAAGCCTAGAGGTATTCTGTAGCCTACCTCTAGGACTCCATGTAAGATGTAACATTTAAGAATGACCTATTGTACAAGTCAAAGCACTGGAACATACATTTACATTTGCATGACATTCAATAATCTTGTGATTAAAAATCCTTAAATAATGATAACGTCAAATTTAGAAATTCTAAGTTAAATTAGGAACAAACAATAATAATACATCCTAAAGTTTATAAAAACCTAAATCTTAATGATAAGTTTTGTTCCTAATAATTGTCTAATTTACAAAAACAGTCAATAAACACAAAGGGAAAGAAAAGCTTGTGATGAATTAATCTTTGTCCCTAACTTCTTAATGATGGCCAATGCGGATTCCTAGTCTTGACCCTTGAATCATTGTGTTTGAATTCTTCTTCTCCATCAAAATTTAGCAAAAACCATTTGGAATATGGCTTAACACTTGCAATTCATACATTGGTGGCTCCAAGATGTGTTCAAAAGTAGAAGAAAGGCTCGAAATAACCTTAGGATCATTAATTTCAAGTGGGTTTTGTTTAACACTTGACCATGGGTCCAAGCCCTGATATCTTCTGCTAAGATATTAGGATCATATGTCTTTTAGCAGGCTATGGATATTGACAACTTCTGCCTATATTAACATATTCTGCTCTAACTCATTCCCTGCTCATAAGATGATTATGAAATTTGTTTTGAAACTTCCTTAGATGAAGCTCTTACATCCAAAACTAACGCAATAACAATTTAAACTCAATAATTGCATCTAACAACTCACTAAATTCTCTTGCACTAAAGTTAACACTTATTTGAGCTTTTATTATTCTTCTTTTGATGTACCCATATGTCTTATCATATGGCTTTGAAATTTAATGTGGAACTTCATAAGATGATGCCATAATTCCCCTAATTGATTCCAAATTTCTTATAAAAATAGACGTGCATTAACATGCTCTAGAAGTCCTACAACGTATACTCAAATATAGGAAACATCTATGTAATATCTCAATCTAAACATTTAACTTATTTTGCTCAATAATCACATGAATTTTTATTCAAAACTCATCTAAATAGTTACCAAAATCGTGTCTAAGTCATCAGGTCTCTTAACACCCTAAAGAAGAGCCAAGTTAAGTTGCTCCACTCACCACCCACATAGGCATAGTTCCATAGCTTCAAGATAGGATAGCCAATAATGGGGGAAGGTTGTGGCTAGACCACAACTTGTCCTTCAGAAGAAACACCAGCCTCCTTAAGAATCCTAGCAAACAAGGCTGGGAAGTAAAAGCTTTTGTTTACGTGCTTAGAGCGAACCATATTCTGAATTCTATTCAAAATAAAAGGAGAGAGGGGAAAACCCTCAGGTTCCTAAAGCCTTAAAGATCTAATACGAAATATAGCTAGCATCGTACTTAATCTCATTTAAACTGTTTACACAAGGTAGCACATTAGAACTCAATAACTTAAGTATTATCCTCTTTTTCACCGGTAGATGATAAGTGGGATAATATAATTTACCTAGTGGCTTGTCCAATGGAAAATCATTTGGAGTCACCTCAATGGAAGTTAAATGATCTTACACCACACTGTCACCATGTACTCGATCAGTTTTATGAATATGAGGCTCCCTAACATTTGGTCAACCTAAAAGAGTACAAAGTGAAGCTCGAGTGATAACAATAGGTGTACCTCTCACCTTTGAATGAATATCAAAGAGATCATGATCATCCTTCTCTTTGATGTTGGCATAAGATTGTCGTACTAGCAAATGATAATAGGGCCCAACTAGGACAAGAATAGGGTTTTAACCGAGAGCACAGGAGGCATTAGATACATCAAACTTAACATCAAATGAAGGCACAAGAGACTTCTCATTGATAAATTGGTTTAGGAGGCAATTCTCAAACTATTCAACATTTTCTTGGCTCAATAAGCGGGACTCTTCAAGGCAGGTCTCTTTCTCATACTAGAAGCACCTTGAAATTGTGTTGGACTCATTTTTACCTAAATTCAATACAAAAAAAAAAAGATTTGGAGATAAAAAATAAGTAAAAATTTTGAAAATACTGATATACTCTTGCTTAAAAAATTCTCAATTTTTTCTGAACAAATTAGAGGTTCAAATTAGTACTGAAATAAAGATAACAACATAAGGATTATAGTGATACTATTATTATTTCAAAATAATGCCTGAAACACAAGGAAAAGGCAACAAAAGAGTCAAGCCTGAACACTACGTCAAACAGGTTTTAAGTGATTTTCATGGTTTTCTAGAGTTTCTTTGAGTGATTTGAGGCTATTTTCAGTTAAAAAAATGAAACTTCACTTAATTTAAGCTCCAACAACATGAATTTTAGTTAAAAAAATGAGCAACAAATCAAGGATTTTAGGCTTAAGGGTGAGTCTGGTCACAAAGGAATAAAGAGGAGGAAGATGGAAAAACAGAGCTAAAACAATGTCGCTTTTGTGCTTAGTATGAACTTAAATGGAAAGTTCAAGAGAGTTAAACGATCCCCTTTTGGTATCATAGTTTGACTATATGGGTAGACTTAAATAGGGAATTAGAAAGTTAAACTCCGTTGTTCTACACTCCACGTTTATGCCCAACATAGTTCTAAAAAATTTAAATTTTCAACTTAAATCCTCATCCAATTAACCCTAAATTAATTATAGATAAAAATCAAAGGATTACACAACCCAATTGCTCAAGATTATTTTTTTAAAACACCAAAATTAAAGAAGAATAGGCTCGAAAAGATTGAAATTTAAAAAAGTTAAAACAAAATAAAAAGGGTAAAAAGAAATTTAATTATCTCTTGAACATTCATTATGGTTTCTTACTCCTCATCTTCAAAGTATAGAAAAAATTCATATATGCTTTCTTCT
>JAOXYD010133933.1:0-10895 GCA_028565735.1 Pinacopodium congolense | reverse complement strand
ACCTAAAGCTAGAAAATTAAAAACACCAAAGGAAAAACATAAGTCAACATCTAATCTAACACAAATTCAAGCTAATTTGCAACTAATCACACCCAAATTCACAAAGCCCAATCAAATTAACCTAATATAGAAAATTAAACACATCTAAAACTGATTGAAAACTGAAATTAAACTTATTACAACTTAAAAACATGCATATATTCAATTATAAAGCAAAACCCACACAAAAACATTAAATACAAATAAAAAATCCATGGCATAAACCATTAATTCATGAAAATAAAACCTGGGCAGATCTATAAAAGCAATTAATCAAGCTCAAATACCCAAATTAAAAGCTGAAAAATACAAAACACACATCTATTGCTATACATATATGAACCCATATATTATCCAAAGTGTTCAAGGTCCAAATTCACTAAAAATCCATTCTAAACATCATAAAAATTATAAATCAAAAAATGAAAGAAATTAAACCATCCAAGAATAAGATTTAGAGCACCAAACTACCTAAAATAGGAAACTACAAAAAAAATAAATCAAAATAGAAGCCAATTTTAACCAAAAACACAAAGAAAATAAAGAAAATGAGTAGGAACAGGAAGGAGAGTCTAGAGAAATGTAAGGGTTGCCTCTCTAATGCTTTTTATGCCCCTTATATATATTTTAGAGGCTGCTAGGGTTTTTCGGAGGTTGTGGGAGAAATTTAGTCCAAATTGGCCCTAAGAATCATAAAAATGAAAATATTTTACAATTTTCATTTTTGTCCCAGAATTTGACAACTTTTACCCCTTTCACCTTTTATGCTCTAACTCCTTCTATACAGCTCCAATTGCCATGCAATTTGGTATGTAGGCTCCTTATATGCTGGTATTACTCGTCAAAAAATTGAAAAGTAATTTAAGCTCTAAAGGTTCACCAAATGCATCACCTAAATCACCTATACCAAAACTGATGTTCAACTGATCTTGTCTTGTTCTTTTTGTTTATTGCTCTTTATGGCTTGTTATATGGCCTTGAAATTTGTTGTGAAACTTCATAACATGATGCTCTATGTCCCAAAAATGACTCCACACCTCTTCTAGTTCCAATTGTGCTCCAATATTTGCTCAAATTTTGGTCCTTTCAACTTGTATTTTTGCCTTAAGGTCAAATCTACATGTAAATGTAAAAAGGAATATAAATTAAGCATTTAGCCAACAAAATAGGGATGAAATGATATTGAAGCACATATAGAAATACTATAAAAATATATACCTATCAGTAAACTACTAATATAATCTACATTTGAATAACCAAATAGCTTAAAGAATGCATTTTTAGTATATCACAAACCTAAATAAGATGAACTAGCTAGGTATTTTAAAATTTTCTTAATGGCTAATAAATGAAACTCCCTAGGACTAGACTAAAATCTAGCACATAAGCATACACAACACATGATATCAGGTCTACTTGCAATCAAATATAGTAAACTACTAATCATTCATCAATATTGTTTGACATCTACTAGCTTACCCTCTTCATCTTTGTCCAACTTTATAGCGATTGCCATTGATATGCCTAGTGGTTTTGTTTGACTTTTTCAAAATCACTTGAGTAGGTCTTTTATGTACTTGGCTTGATTTATGAAGATGTCTTCCTTCATTTCCTTAATTTGCATTCAATCAAAGGAGTTTAACTTACCCATCACGCTCATCTCAAATTCCTTACTCATACTTTTTACAAACTCTTGACATAAAACATCATTAGAAGCACCAAATATAATATTATCCACATATATTTTCACAATCAATAAATAATATTTTTCTTTATTTATAAATAAAGTAGTATCAACTTTTCCTTTATCAAATCTATTTTGAATGAGAAAAGAACTGAATCTATCATACCACTCTCTAGAATCTTATTTTAACCCTCATAAAGCTTTAGCAAGTTTATAAACGTGCTTGAGTGTATCATGATTTTCAAAACCGGGAGGCTGCTCTACATATACCTCCTCTTGAATAAAATCATTAAAAAAAACACTTTAAACATCCATTTGATAAATTTTAAAACCCATATACGAAGCAAAAGCAAGAAACAATATAATAGCTTCTAGTCTTGCTATAGGTGTAAAGGTCTCCTCATAATCTATTCCTTCTTCTTAGTTATACCCCTTTGTTACCAATCTAGCTTTATTTCTCACGATGTTTCCATCTTCATCAAAATTTTTCTTAAAGACTCACTTAGTACCAATAATTTTATGATCATTAGGTCTAGGTACTACGATCCATACCTTGTTTCTTTCAAATTGTTTTAATTCTTCATTCATGTCTAAAGTCTAACTCTCATCACCTAATGCTTCATCTAAGTTTTTAGGCTCTATTTTAAAAATAAACATCATATGAAATAGGTATCTAAGGGTTGACCTAGTTGCTACTCCTCTTCCTACTTCACTTATGATTTGGTTGGAGGTATGGTCTTTCTTAAATCTCCTCTCTTTAGGTAAGCTATCATCTCTCCTGACCTCACTTGGTTTAATAATGGGCTCACATGGTAAAGGTTAGGTATCTAAGAAGTCTTCTTTAAGCTCTTCCAACCCTAATTTCCCTATATCCTTGCTTAAATCTAAATCATCATCAACACTCTTCTTCATACAAAACAGATTAGATTCATCAAAATTATAATGCATTGTCTCTTCAATCATCATAGTCCTTTTGTCAAACACTCTATAAGCTCTACTAGTAAAAGAATAACCAACGAATATACCTTCTTCTGATTTAGCATTAGATTTACCCAAATTGTCTCTAGTATTCAAAATAAAACACTTATAACGAAACACTTTGAAATAACTCACATTTGGTTTGTTTCCATACCACAGTGTATAAGCGGTTTTAACCATATGAGGCCTTATATAAACCTTATTGGATACATGGCAAGCATATGTAATGGATTTCGTCAAAAAATATTTTGAAACATATTATTCATTCAGTATAGTTCTAGTGATTTCTTGGAAAATTCTATTTTTCCTTTCAAAAACTCCTTTTTTTATTTGAGGAGTTATAACAGATGAAAAGTTATAAAAAAATACCATTTTCTTCACAGTATGCATCAAATAATTCATTTTCAAATTATCTAGCAGTATCATTTCTAATTGAGTTAATCATGTATCCTTTTCCAATTTAACTCTTTTTCACAATTTAACAAAAAATTTAAAACATTCATCCTTACTAGCAAGAAACATTAACCATGTTAATCTACTATAATCATCAACAATCACATATGCACATCAATTTTCACCTAAACTTGCAATTCTAAATAGTCTAAACAAGTTCATATGCAATATTTTTAAAGGTCTAGAAGTTGTTATCACATTTTTATTCTTGAATAAAGCCTTAATTTGCTTGCCTATTAGGCATGCATCACAAATCCTATCTTTTTCATTCTTAATTACTAGTATACCATTTACTAGCTCCTTATTGCAAAGATTTGAGATTTTTTCCATACTCAAATGACTTAATATTCGATGTCACATCCAAGCATCCTCATTCATGGAAATCAAATACTCATCATTTTAGTTAGAGAGATCATTAAAATCACTGGTATAGTTGTTTCCTACTCTCTTACCAACAAACACAATTCAATTATCAATTACTTTTGAAACTATTCAAGACTTACCTTTAAAAGAGACTCTGAAGCCTTTATCACATAATTGACTCACCCTTAAAAAGTTATACTTTAAACCTTCTACCAACAATACATTATCAATGGTAGTATTATTCTTACCGATCCGATCGATGCCAATTATTTTACCCTTGGCATTATCTCCATAGGTGACATAGGCACCATCTTTGTCTTCTAAGGAAACAAACTGAGAAGCATCTCCTGTCATATCATCCGTTGTCAATATACCAAGTGCTCCTTTTGAAATTCTATAAAACAAAGAAAATCATTTCATTTTAGGTAACCGCATTAATTTTGGTCCTTAGGGTTAGATACCTTTCTAGTTCCTAAAACCTTTGGAAAACTAAAAGGTATAGATAGTTTATCAAAACAAAATATTTCCAAATCTACTAAAATGATCACAAATATATGTAACTTTATGGGAATGCATGTTCGGTCTAAAGTTGTTCCTATATGCAAACCTTGATGCATCATATCCAAAGTTTCTTCTTTGTTAAACTCATGCCCTAAAGTGTGTGTAAGAACCATTTCTTGATCCATGAGCAAGTATAGGATATGCATATGAATATGTAGGTCAAATGTGCATGGATTGTGGCCTATATGCACGACGTAATGATTTTTTATTTGTAAAGAAACTATGTCTCTTGTTGGGGGCATGCGCATTTCTTCTAGATGTAGATTTTGAGCAATACATGAAAGTGTGATGAGTGTTCCTAGCTTGAGTTCTATAAGATGATGCGTCAATATTAAAAGATGACCTAGGAACATGTTCTTCATTTAAACTTTTTCCTTTTACAAAAAAGTCTTACCATTAGGAGTTTCACTTCCTTAAAGAAAGCCTCAGCTATATTTGTCATTGGAAATCTTTTAGCCACCTAGCATGCAATCTAATTTTTCTTCTCCTTTTACGAATTTAGACAATGATTCTTTGAGGTTATCCACTTCCATCTTCAAGGATTTATTTTCATACGCCAATTTATGTTCATTTTCATGCATAGCAACATCCATACTCTTAAAATCTAACATGGCAATCATTTCATGATTTAATCTAAAAATTTCTAATATATATGCATTCTTGGATTCTAACATGTCATGTAATTGATCTTTCAATTTCTCATTTTCTACTCTTAAATCATCTAACAACTATCATTTGTTCCTTATGTTCATAGGCTAATTTCCTCCTTTTCAAATTAGCATGCTCTAAGACTTAAACCAATTCAAAAAAAATCAAACCAACATCAACAACAATACATTAATTCCCTTCATCATTAGAGTGGTAAAAAGCTGATACCTCATCGTCGAAGGCCATATGACAAAACTAGGTGCTTTCATTTTCAAATATTTATCTTTTCTCTTCGCTTCTAGTCTCCTATAATTCTTTCAAAGCTTTATTTCCCTTCGTGTCCTTATTCTCCCTTCTTTACTTTCTACTACTTCTTTCGTCCTTCTCATCCTCCTTGAGAAGTGGGCAATGGCTCTTCAAGTGACCTGGTTTCCTACATTCAAAACAAAAAGCATTAGTAGACTTCCTCTTATAATCATACTTACCTTGCTCTCTTTTCCTTAGGTTTGCCTTCTTCTTCAAGAATTTGTTGAACTTTTTTATAAGAAGCGCTATGTCATTCTCATTATCTTTTGAAAAGCTTTCTTCTTCACTTGACTCCACTTTCTTAGCTTTGAATGCCAAATTCTTTCTTTTTGTTGAAACCTCCCCTTCTTTCGTTTTTTACTCCTTCATCATCATCTCATAAGCAAGCAATGAACCTAATAATTCATACAAAGGTAAAATGTTAAGGTCTTTAGCCTCTTAGATGACGGTTACCTTTGCCACCTATCCTTTTGGTAAAGACCTCAAAATCTTTCCAGCAAGTTCATCATTTAATATGATCTTCCTAAACCCTTTAATGCATTTATGATGTCAATTAATCTACCATACATGGAAGAGATAGTTTCATCATGATGCATTGAAAACATTTCATATTGAGTAATAAGTAAAGGCATCTTACTCTTCTTTACCTAGTTGGTACCTTCATGAGTGACTTCTATTGTATGCCAAACATCTCTAGCTATTTCACATATAGACACTCTGTTGAATTCATTTATACTTAATGCACAAAATAGAATATGAACAGCTCTACTATTTAGTGAAAATAGCCTTTCATCTTCTATATTCCACTCATCTTTTACTTTAAGAACTTTTTGATCATTTTCTATCTTAGTAGGAATGTATGGCCATTCACTCACTATATCCCATAATTTAGTATTTTCATATTGAAGGAAAAACTTTATCCTAGTTTTCCAATATAAGTAATCATTTCCATTAAAGAAAGGTGCCTGATTATTGTTTTGACCCTTATGACTAGATGAACCTAGGAAATGTGCTATAATGGATGTTTACTCACAGTTTTACTAAAAACTAATGTAAATGTGAGACCAAGCTCTAATACCAGTTGTAAGCCCTAAAGGATCTCAAGAGGGGGGTGAATTGAGATTTTAAAACTTTATTTTGGAATTAAGCTCAACAACCAAGCCAATTCAAAAAAATGAGATGTGCTAAAGTGAGTGCTAAAAAGATAACAAACAACTTAATAAACAAAACACACAACAAGAAAAGAAAAAGAGAGAAGGGAAGATAGAGCCACAATGTTTTATAAAAGTTAACCTACCCTATAGATAGCCTATATCTTGTCTCCAACTACATGTTGGATTTTTTTTTTTTTTGCTATTAATTCATATAAGAATAAAGAAAGAAATAAAATCATCTTATAGGGTGAAGAGTAACCCTTACAAGACCAATCCTTTTCTAGGGTAAAAAAAGCCTTTACAACCAAAATATTTTAAGGAAAAGAGGACCCTTGACAAAACACAATCTTCCTTTGTTATTGTTAAGAGAAACTTTATGACAAATCTTTATAGGCCAAATAGGAGCCTTCACAAACTTAACCAACAATAACAAACCAAATACCCCTTCACAAGTTACTAAGACACTTAAGAAAGTGTTTCACTTAAAGCACAATTAATATAAGGGCTTAAATTCATTCAATAATGATATATATGATCAATGACTCTAATGAAATCTTAAACAAAAATAAATATGTTTGATTGATGCACTAAAAACGTGTATTATGATAAGAATACAATCTAAAACACTCACACAAACCAAACCTAGACAAATTTGATGATTAAGATAGAAAATGCTTCCAAGCACTTAAACAAGCCTCTAAAAATTAGTTGGATAGCCAATGATGATCCGAAGTACTTAAACAAATCGAAAACAATATTTTGGAAGTAAACAAATCTGATTTAGATGCTCAAATATATGTATGAAAACAAGTGTACCAAATCTGGGAAGATTCTAGCAGTCTGCAAATATGAACCCTAAATAGAAGATATAAGTGCTAAAAAACCAAAATAAAAATACCTAGATAATCCTAAGATCATAAACAAAGTAAACACAACATGCTTGCACACCTTAACTGATCTATATAATCAGAAGATGCAGTTACCTCGATAATAGAAAAATAGTGGCAGTTTAGGTGAGTCTAGAAAAATATTTTTAAAAGACTCAAATATCCTTTAAAAAATTTATAAAAAAAACATTTAACACACTCTATGACACTTAATCAATCAAAAACTAATTATTTCAAGATTTTAGAAACTTAATCTTGTTCCTTTTCATTATAATGGCTCTCATATACTCAACTAAGTTATCATATGACACTTCATCATTTTGAACATTAACATCATCATAATCAATATTGCAAGAGTTATAATAAGATGGTACCTTATTATTTTCCTCTTGAACATTTGATGATAATAAACCTTCTTCAATCAAAGCCACTAAGTACACATTTGGAACCTCCTCCCATCTTTAGTTTTCTCCGCTTCCTTCACATCTTCTTTGGCTTCTTCTACAACATTTCCACCTATAAAAGTTTGATCTAACCTAATGGCAATTTTATGAAATATGCCCCAATCTAATGCATCATGTGAGATATGCATAGCTCTTTCATTTAAAGAAATAACTTTTTTCTTCATTTGAAAATACGTAAGCAAGATTTAAAATAAATCCCCACAAAGGAAAATCTTGGCCTATAAGATAAAATTTCATTCTAATATTCCATTCAAGAAAATAATTTCCATTAAAGAAAGGTGGTTTATAAATAACTAGCCCCTCTTGACTATATGAATTATAAAAATGTGCCATAATAAATGTTTGCTCACTAATTTCATTTGAATTTTATGAAAATATGAGACCAAGGTTCTTCTAACAATTTTAAGCCTTATAGCGCATAAGGGAAAACGAATTGGGTTTTTTAAAATTTCTTACTAAACTAAACAAATTAAACCACCTAAACCAATTTCAATTATATGTAATCATTAAACTAAATTTTAATCTATAATTAGATGTCAATATTGATGAAAATTATATAAAATTTAGTCAAACACAAGTTCATAAGTATAAAGAAGATAGGGAAGAGAGGAACGGCAAGAATTATAGTGGTTTAATAGTCCCTGACAATTCTCTAGTCCACTCTCTATCAACTTGTTAGAAGTTTTAACTATACTAATCTTCCTTCGGGTAAAGAGTAACTCATACAACTTCTTCTTTCAACAAAGAAGGTGAAGATGAACTTTTATAGTCTTACTTCTCACAAAGTTGGCGACGAGTATCCCTTTGCAATCTTACTTAAGGGTGAAGAGTAACCTCACACAATCTTCTTTCTAAATGGGTGAAGAGGAACCCTTACAATGTTACTTTAAATGAGTGAAGAATAACACTTTACATAAAATCAATAATTCACAAATAAAGTCAATAAAGGCAACCTTAAATTCAGTCTTACTTGGGCCCTAATTCAAGCTTACACGATTTAATAAATGTTTGATCAAAAACAACTCTTAAAAGGGCTCACAATGTAACTTATACAATATCAAAACCAATGCATTCCTCAGTGCTCATACATAGCATAAATCTATTCAATTTATATTCAATAATCAAAAAACTCAAAAACACAGGACAAAAGCAAACTATTAACTCCATTTTAATATCAAAGAGTAACCTTAAGCAATAATAACAATCAACATAACTAAATTCCCCAAATTTAGTAACTAAATCACACCTATGGAGATGCTTCACTAAAGCTCATGCAATGAAAATGATTATGTAACTTTTAAAGAAAAATAAACAATATAGCAAGTCTCCTAACTTATCAATAGATCTTAAAAAAAACATCAAATTATCAAATTGAACATATAAACATATAAGCTGTCAAAAATGCAGCACTTAAGTTTCAATTTCAATATCAATGATTTTAATCTACTAAAATGAGCAAAATCAACACAACCAACCTAGTGGAACATTAATCTATCAGTGGAAATTAGATTCAAACAATAAAATAGAAATTTAAAGCATGGAGCTAGAAGTGAAGTGGTTCTAGCACTTCATCATAATACGCCTACTAAGGTAGAAAAAAAACACCCAATAATACTAATAAGGATGATTGGTTGTTTTAATGCAATCTTGAAGCACTAAAATTGGATTAAAACAATGAAAGATAAGTATGAACGACAAAATACACAAATCTAAAAATATTTGTTGTATATGGGTTTGAAGGATTGTAAATAACAAAATAAGCCTCAAAATATTTAGGTATGTGATCATTGAAACCCTTGAGTAATTAGTTAAACAAATTGTAACTATTTTATAGCACCAAAAATGGATTTAAATTAAGAAAACCGAAGTGGACCGAAGGATAACATAAAAATGTTGATAGCTTTTGTAAATATCTCTTTTTTTATCTCAAATCTTCACTTATATGCCATATAGATTATTATGGAAGGCTTAGAACACACACACACAGAGTCACAAACACATACATATATAGTCTTAGGAAGGGATTCGAGTCATTAGAACCAAAAATTACCCATTGCGTAATTAAAAAGTCATTGAAACTCGAGAGTTGATTTTCTAAGCGACTACTCATTAGACCTACATGGTAGTTTCTAGGTTTATTAATAGTGTCGTTGATCTTCGATCAAAACTGCCATTGATGATGAATAATTATAATGGTATCATTGTTCTCTTAAGTAACCGTTGTTGTATACCACTATTTTTTGCCCAAAAATACGTAAAAAAAAGACACAAATCAATTCCAAAACACTTCAAACATTTTCCTAACATTTAATAGGAATTTAATAAGGTTTTAAATCATATTTCAACACTTTTTGAATTTGTAAAACACTTTAATTAAATTATATAAAATATTAGTCTTGATTATGACACTTTTCATTCTAAATATTTTCAAAACCTTTTCAAAGTTGCTAAAACTTCCATAAATACATTCAAATATTTCATAAACTAAAATTCTCAAACAAACTTGACTCAAACACATTTAATGTAACAGTCCAGTCCAGTCACCACCCTTGCCTACAAATATTGTCCGCTTTGGATGGCCCATCTAGGCATCACACCCGCACAGTTTTGCTTTTCCCAGGCCCATTTGGGTGTCACCGGAAAAACGCGTCCGCCACCACTCGAACTCAAGACTTATAGCCTTAGAACGCATGGTGACTACCATTGAGCTGGACTGGACTGTTACATTTAAATGCACTTAGATAAGTTTAAGGAAGTTTCTAAAACACTTTGATACATCGAAAGGGTATCTTTAGAAATACTTCATCACATTACCTCTTTATTATGCAATTTCATGCTAATGAAACATTCTAAGACAATTCAAAATCTGTTAATACCATAATCAAATTCAATTGATCACTAAAATATTTATGCAAAACCTATTTGTAAATAATCATGTAAATATGAGATGCAAATGTGAGCCCTTTTTCAAGAATTGATAAAGATCAAGGAAACTTAACACTTTCCTAAACTAATCAACCTTGATCTTCTTCTCTTCATGTTCACTTCAACATTTTAATGCTTGTTCCATTCTTCATTTTCTTTATGAAGGATCTTCTACCATGGAATCTAATACATGCCCTTACACAATTTTCATAAACCTATCTTTGTAATGCATTAAAACCCAAACATTAGTAATAAGAATGTTTTGTCATCATCTTAATACATGATTGGAATCACACTTGATTTATGATAATTGTGTTTTTGTATGTGTTTTCTAAGTGTTTTGCATGTGTTTATTTCATAATAGGTTGTTATTATTGTGTTTTAATATTTATTTTATGTGTTTTTGTTTAGTATAATTTTAATTATTGTTTTG
>JAOXYD010133913.1:0-10896 GCA_028565735.1 Pinacopodium congolense | reverse complement strand
CTTTTCTATACTAAAAAAAAGGGAAAATAATAAATTTAATAGATAATAAAAAAGTAAAAAAAAAGTTGAAAGAGTGGGTTAAAATAAAAAATTAAAAAAAATGAAGAGAGGTGAGTTGGGTTGAAAAGGGTCAGACAAACGGGTTGAACCGGTCCAATCGGTTAGATTAATCAGGTTAAACCGATCAAACCAACCGGTCCGACCCTTAACCCTCCAGTTTTTAAATGAAACCGAACCAGTAAACCGACCAGTTTCGATTTAACCGGGTCAAACCGGTCGGTCCGATCCAATTTCTTAAACATTGGTCTCGACTTAGATTATAATCAGAATGATTAGTTCTAACGTTTATTAAAATTCCTTCCATAATCAACTTAAAACTCACTTTGCCTCTACATTTTGAACTCCTATTTATACTCTCCTTACCCATCTTTTAATAAATGCCTAATTCGAGTCGAGACAGCTCTTAACTCAATAAAGCTACATAAATTAGGAATGACTACTCTCGTTCTGATCTCTATATTCAGTCTTTCTTCAAATTACCTACACTTGACTTCTTCAGTTGGAATTAATGCAGTAGCATATCTCATTAATTCATAAAACCTCATCTTATACTCAGCTATGGTCATGCTTCCCTATTTTAGATCTAAAAACTCATTCACTTTCCTATCTAAGTAAATCTTGGGCATATAGTTCTCTTTAAAGAACCTTGAAAAGTCTTCCTAA
The DNA here is from genome assembly GCA_028565735.1 of Pinacopodium congolense. Classification (NCBI taxonomy): domain Eukaryota; kingdom Viridiplantae; phylum Streptophyta; class Magnoliopsida; order Malpighiales; family Erythroxylaceae; genus Pinacopodium; species Pinacopodium congolense. The sequence goes on along the minus strand of JAOXYD010133913.1, from coordinate 10,173 downwards.
GTCAGTCGACAAGGTCGGGTAGAACTGTTAGGAACAGTCTTCCACTATTGATAAGCTGGACTTTGAAGTAGCAAGATTTTGTAATCAAATTTTTCATCAAGCTCGCAGTCCATCTAATCAAACACCCGTTTAATTCTCTCAAACTAATCTTCTGATTTCTCAAGATTTGTACTTTTATAGAATTCTATAGCTCTTTGCTTTCTAAATTTATCATACCTCTTTTCCCTTATTTCATGAATTATCGGAGGCATTTGTTCAGAATGAGGTATTGTAGACTTTCTATTGGCTCCTATAGACGTAAGATCAGCTGGCCCTTTAATCTCCTATAGTGGATGACTTGTATCAAACAATACTCGTGATCACTATACGAATCTCTCACTATATATCATGTCTAAATGCTCTTATATGTCCCGAAGGATGTCAAACCATGCTGTGATACCAAAAATTGCAACACTCTATTACCATAGAGCATATACCAAACATCCAAAGGATATTCAAGAACATACCCTATGAGAATGACATGTTTGAGCAATCATATTCACTCTTAAGGCATCATACAAAACACACGTAATCATAAGTTCAACATTTCTCATTTCATTTCACAAACATCATTTACAAGGTCATTTCCATATATAGTTCCATAACCAAAATATTTGAAATGAGAAATTAAACAAATAAATTCTACTTAAACTCCCTAGGTATCGGCTAACCAGACCTTTGAGCCATTCTTATTTCTAATAGTGACATAACTAAACTTTTTATCATATTGCCTTAGAAGCTATCTCCTCAGTACCTGAAAATCAACATTGCAATTTTGATGAGTTTGCGAACTCAGTGAGTAAACCATCATCGATGTGTTCACTCAAATAAAACACATATACATTAATGAATAACATTCAACTCAATCAATATAACACTTCATTCAGAGCTATATCTCTTGTTTCACAATCTTCATCATAATTCAACAAGCACTTTAAAATACAATCACTTTACCTAATATAAGTACATTCTGAATGCAATAACTTCATATAGACATTTCAGAAAAAGTTACTCAATTATCACAATACTTCATTTCACATAAGCATTTCACATTATTGTCACAATATAATTCAACATTTATAGACAATCAATATCTTGAACATAGGTAAAGATATACATGCAAATGCAAATGAGACTCACTTTCATTTTTATTGGGTTGTGACTGAGCGCCTATTTCACTATCCAGTATCCATTGTGGATACCGAGCTCATTTTAATACTGTCCCGTATCCGTTGTAGATATCAAGATTATTAAACGTTGAGCCTGAGGCTCTGATGCGCATAACTGAGCTTTTTTCACGTTGGTTGCTTCGGTCATAACTCCTTTATGTAAATATGCATATTTATGGAATGAAGTGCAATAGTTCACATAATATGTCATCAATCACGTTCAGTCAATAAACACATTCAATTTTCACAGTTCATTGGATTTATGTCCGGCATTCAACAAATAGTTGAGAATTCAATTTTCTTGTTTACATTCAATTTACAAACACTCCCAATACAGTCCCGAATATCTAATTTCTTGGGCAATCAATTGTTTGGAATTATCAATGTCACAATTGTATCAATATCAATTCAATATAAAGAAATCAAGTTGAACCAAACAAATGTAATAGAATGCAATTCTAATTGAGATCACCCATCTAGATTACTCACAGTCCACTCCAATTAGCTATTGTCTCGATGAATCATCAATGTTTGGATTGTGTCGATCGATGTGTGCCTATAAATCAAACAATACGCATATATACACATTACTAATTGATCAATGAAATGAATTCTCAAAGTTACAAATGTATATGTGTCATGTTTAATGCATGTTCAATTGATTATTTCAGGTATGCCATCTTACGCATAACCCTTAATTATTCATACATCATGACTTGAACATCATTAGTTTGTCATTAAGTTTGTGCCTTAATACACTTGACCACTTTCAATTCATCATTAAAACATTTATCATTCTTTTTCCTAGTATTATACACTCAAACAATTTCTTAGTTCTCATTCATTCTTTGAATCACATTACATTTATGGGAACATCATTATATCATTATCAACTCATATTTGACACTTATCCTTGAATATTTTTCATGATCAAAAGTCTCTTATAATACTCACACAATTGTTACTTTAAATTTGAAATTTCAGTAAGTTAAATCTATACATTCACCAAACTTTTTCCAGCAGTATATATATATTCATTTACTTAATTCTCATTCATAATTACTCCATGGTCTTCAATTCTCATTCATCCATTCCTTATAAACATTTCTCACGTTCTTAAGATCATGCTTGCATTAAAAGAAGTCATGTATTCCTCAAACAAATCATAATTTCCATATTTGAATTCAAGCACATCAAAACAATCCACTAACTTCAGGTAACTACATAAACTTATCAAGATATCTTCTAGTCAAACTATTTCACATAAGCATTAATAAGACATCAATATTCATTTTTTATGTTTTATGCTTCGACTAATTTGAGCTATAAAGTCCTAAAAAATCATGAAATAATTTAAGATTCTTGTACATGGGTCTATCACAGGCAGTACTAAGAAAAAAAACATAACTCAAGCTCTAATCACTCGTTTATCAAACCGTTTTCAGTGAAAGCAAGCTAATACTTACATCTACAACTTTCATTCTCTAAGTTTTGTCAAGTTCCTGCTCTAAAGATATAAAACATATTGCAAAAGAAAGATGAAATTGAAACTAGAATTTCGCCCTGCACAATCAACCATTACCATAAAGTGTAATTCATCATTTACTTACATGTTTAACTTAAATTCCAGCTCAAAAGATCAAACCATAAACAAATTCAGGGAGGTGAAAGAAGGGAGTGTCGGTGGTATGTGTGGGTAAGAAGAAAGAATAAGAATGGCTAAACCAAGGTTGCTCCACCTAAGGTGTTAGATGTTATATAATGGAATGGCCATGTGTCTAAATGCATCTTCAACATTTATCAAGTAGATATGCTACCATATGTCACCATTATAGCTAGGTCATATGTCATTTAAGTACAACAGCCATTTGTCCATTTATTAATTCCATTTGTCATCAACTTACTAGTTCACTTGTCCTACAATAATCAATGCCAAATGTCACTAAATTATACGCTTAATCATCCTAATTTTTCATGTATCAATTTATCTTACCATTTAGCATTTTTCCTAGACCCAATGTAAATTATCATCCCTCAATTTTCTAATTATATCAATTAATTTTAAATTTACTACTTATAATCAATCAAACCAAAATACAAGGCATAAACATGTCACAATTTGCATAATAAACAGTATAAAATTTTCCTACTCCGGAATGAATCAATTTAGTATATATGCTTTCTTTGTAATGCATACATAATAATAATTCATGTGTGTATGCTAATGATATGTATGTAAATGAAATGAAAATTACGAATTTCTAATGACAAACTAAAGCTCTATCCCTCAAGATGGAAAACGAGCTATTACAAGACTGGTGCTAGGATTATAATCAGTGGATAAAAAGAATAGGCATTTGGCTAGATTGAAAGACAACCTTGATATGTCTACAAAACTCTCTAAGAACTTAAAGAATAAGCTGAGAGAGGGGATATTAGATCTACAAAAGAGTAATAAATCATTAGCAAATGTTAGATTAAATAACCCCAGCTTACCACATTTATAATGGTATTTAAAATCTAGTTCATTGGATATATAATATCTGGTCATACGAATGAACACCTAAATGCATAGAAAAAATCTTAATTTTATTAAATTGAAGTTGATTAAGAAAGATCCCTAGCACTGCTACAGAAACTGCAATGTCAGGAATGGGTGCAAGAGCATCCCGTCTAAGCTGCTTGAGTTCTTGGCAATTAATTAGGTGGGCCAAAATTTGAGTTCGGTCCAATCTAATATACAAAATTCTTTACTAGATTTGATTTGAGATAAAAATTGTTTAAATTAAATTTTATTAATTTTGTTTTAAGGTGCCAGTTGAAGTGAAACTTATGCATTTGATCATCTCATTAACATGACAAATTTTGTAAATTTACATGTCTATATTTTTAGTTTATTAACTTTTAAATTATTAAAATAAAAATAATTTTATCGTCATTTAAATTTAAAATTTTTAGATTATTAAACACACAAAATAAAATTTAGTAATTAAACCACTAAAATTTTAAGTTTTGATTAATATTTTTAACAAATATAAACTCATCTAAATTTAATTATACAATATGATAATTTCATAAAATTTGATAAAAATTAAGATTAAGTGTAAATGTGGTTATATTGATCATATTTATAGTTATAGGCTCTCTTTTTGTGAAAAATAAAATGTAAATTGAAAATTAGAGTTATATGTACAAAATTAAAAGTAATTATTATAACTCACAAAAGCCATGTGAACGTACCAATATAACTCATTAAAAGAGGATATTTAAGGCATCATTCTCTACAAAAGTTCAAATATTAGCAGAGTTAAAAAGTTTAATTTATCTAAAAAAATCACCAGAACAAAGAAAATTAGAAGGAAAGCTACCTTGACAAGTAACCTTAAACGTATGGAAACTTAAAACATTCTTTGTATCCAAAACAAAAGTAAGGTTGAATCATGAATAATCATAGCTCTTTAGACAAAAGAAAGAGCTTTAAAAAAAGTGATATTTATACACACCCACAAGGTCAAGATTAATTTGTATATGTTTCTAAGAAGGGTCGGGGTGATCCGGCCCCTTCCTTTGGAATTTTTGAAGAAATGTTCTTCACCAATTCCTTCTCTTCTTGAGTTTAGAGCATGGAATTGAGAGTGCGGTAGTTTATATTGCTAACTCTTTTTTGCTTAAAGGGTTGATGAATCCCCAAGCATTCTAAATCATAATTGATAAAAAGAGATTTATTTTTTTTTTGTTTCTTTCAACTTCTCCTCTTCATTTTTATGTAGGATTCAAATTTAATAGTTTCTAATTCATGAACTATTCCATAAGATCCTAACTCTTCAATAGACTATTGGATAAACAAGGAGTCATAATTAAAAGGAGTTAACGAAGATATTACCATTAAAAGGATCGTCATAAACCTCTCATCCATTAAAAGATTTATGCTTTGAATTTAAAATTTTATCTTCATTTAAATTAAAAATTTTTAGAGTATTAAATACACAAAAGACAGATTTCACTAATTAAACTACTAAAATTGTAAGTTTGATTGATATTTTTTGACAAATATAAACTCATCTAAATTTAATAATGTGTTAAATTTATAAAATTTGTTAAAAATTAAGATTAAATGTAAATGCAACTATATTGGTCATATTTATAGTTATAGTCTCTCTTTTTGAAAAATAAAATATAGAATGAAGAACCAAAAGAAAAGCTATCCTAGCAAGGAACCTTAAACTTATGGAAATTTAAAACAGGTCTTATATCCAAAGCAAAAACATAGCTAAAACATAACTCTTTGGAAAAAAGTAAGAGTTTCAAAAAATTGAACAGGAGGCATCTATACATTCGCAAGGCCAGTACCTTACAAGATTAATTCATCTTTGCTCTTAGGAAGGGGTGATATGGACCCTCCCTTTGGAATTTCTAGAGAAATTTTCTTAACCAATTCCTTATGTTTCTAAGTTCGGAACATGAAACTGAAAATGCAATAGTTTTCTTCTCTTTTCCAGAGCCTTTAGGAGAATGAGTTAGATTGCTAACTTGTTTTTGTTTAAAGAGTTTGATGATTCCTTAAGCATTCCAAATCGCAACTAATAAAAAGAGGCTTAATATTTGTTTCTTGGATCCCTCCTACTCCTCCTTTTACTTAAAGGGGATTCAAATCCAATAGTTTCTAATTCATAAACTTTTTCAAAAACTTTTAACACTTTAGTAGAATCATAGATAAAAAAGGAGTCAGAATTAAACTAATCAACATAGATGTTACCACTAAGAGGACCATCAGTATAGTTGCTTGTTGAAGGTTTTAACTTCTTGTCCATTAAAAGATTTCCACGTTAAATTTAAAAATTTATCGTCATTTAAATTAAAAAATTTAGATTATTAAATATACATAAATAAATTTCACTAATTAAACCAAAAAAATTATAAATTCCACTTGATATTTTTTGAAAAATATAAGCTCATCTAAATTTAATTTAACAATATGCTAAGTTCATAAATTTTGGTGAAAATTGAGATTAAGCATAGATGTAGTTATATTGGTCATATTCATAGTCATAGACTCTTTTTTTGAAAAAAAAAATTATGGAGTCATACGAACAAGATCAAAAAGTAACTATTGTAATTAACAAAAACCACAAGAATGAAGAAAACTAGAAGAAAAGCTGGGTTGACAAGTAACCTTAAACCTATGAAAACTTAAAACATTCCTTATATCCAAAATAAAAGTAAGGTTGAAACATAGATAAAGCATAGCTTTTTTTTTGACAAAAGTAAGAGCGTAAAAAAACTAAATAGGTGGCATTTATACACATTCGTAAGGCTAGCACCTTGCAAGAATAATTCGTCTCTGTTCCTAGGAAAGGGGTGATTTGGGCCCTTCCTTTAGAATTCTTAAAGATTTTTTCTTCACCAATTCCTTCTTTTCCTAAGTTCAGAGCATGGAATTAAGAGTGTAGTAGTTTTCGTCTCTTTTCTAGAGCCTATAGGAGAATGAGTTAGATTGTTGACTCTTTTTTATTTAAAGGGTTGATGATTCCCTAAGCACTTCAAATCGCGATTGATAAAAAGAGACTTAGTATTTGTTTCTCTATTTCCTCCTACGCTTCATTTTACTTGTTAAAGGGGATTCAAATTCCATAGTTTTAATTCATGAACTATTGTAAAGGCTCCTATATTTTTAGTAGAATCTTAAATAGAAAAAGAGTTAAAATTAAAACAGTTAATAGGGATATGACCATTAAGAGAACTGCTAAAATGGTTGTTTGTCGCAAGTTTTAACCTTTTGTTCATTAAAAGATGGATAATAATCAAAGTGATTAACCTTTTTACATATTTTTTAGTTAAGTGATTAATCTTTTAACATTTTCAATTGAGTGATTAACGTTTCAAAAGTTAACAAAACAAGTGAAAAAGGCTGAGACCATTAGTAATCCGACCCGACCCAACTCGACAACTCAGATTCGACCTGTCCCACTCCAACCTTTTTATCTTTTCTGGTTAATTTTGTAAACGTTAATCACTCAATTGAAAATTTTTAAAGCTTAGTCATTTAATTGAAAATTGCGAAAAGGTTAGATTAATAATTTATTTTAAAATTTTTAATATAGATTCACCTCGTAAATGAATATTTTTACACAAAATTCATAAATACAATTAAATTATTAAATTATTATTAATTAAAAATACTATTAATAAATTTAAAAATATATTCTTATAATAATGCATGTAAAATAATAAGTATAATTCATAATAGAAGATCAAGACAATAATTATTAGTACAAATTTTTAAGTGATTTTTAGAATATTTTAAGATAGATTTAAGTTCAATTTTTATATTTTTAAACTTACTTTTGAATTTAAACTTTATTTATAAATTTATCTTTAAAACTCATACTCTATAGTTTTTTAACTTACTTATATAAAAAATAAATTTGATGAAATTTAAAGATCTTGTCATTGATAATAAAAGTTTTTTTTACTTTTAAAAATCAAACTATTAAAAATTATTTAAAATATATAATAATAAATTTAAAAAATTTTGAGGAACTTCTTCAAATTTATAATTATTTATTTTTTTACTATTAACCCATATATTTATAAAAAGGCTTATAAGCTTTTATTTAATATTTTAAAATTAAAACTTATATTCTCTTTTATATATACTAAAAAAATTTATAATAAAATTTAAAATAAAAATTTTATCAATTTTATACGAATAAGTTCAAAAATTAAAGAATATGAAATTAAAAGAAAAGATAAATTTATAAATAAGTTTAATTTTAAAAATAAAAATAAAAAATAAAAATTGAACTTAAATTATATAAAAATTCAGTAAAAATTTATCTTAAAATATTCTAAAAGTCAGTTAAAAATTTTTACTAATAATTATTGTCTTGATATTCTATTATGAATTATACTTATTATTTTAAATTCATTATTATAAGAATATATTTTTAAATTTATTAATATTATTTTTACTTAAAAATAATTAGATGCTTTGATTATATTTATAAAAATTATGTAAAAATATTAATTTAGGAGATTAATCTATATTAAAAATTTCAAAATAGGTTATTAATCTAATTTTTTTTTACATTTTTCAGTTAAGTGACTAAACTTTGAAAATTTTTTAATTGAGTGATTAATATTTACAAAATTAATTAGAAAAGGTAAAAATGTTAGAGTGGGATGGGTCAGATCGGGTCGAGTCGGGTCAGGTTATCAACGATATTAATCTTTTTTACTCGTCTGGTTAATTTTTTAAATATTAATTATTTAATTAAAAATTTTAAAAACTTAATCACTTATTAAAAAATGTGAAAAGATTGATAACTTTTTTTATTATTAACAATATAACGTTGAACAATTCCAAAGTTGACATTATTATTCAATGCATATCTTCGTTTGTAAACATGTACACAAAGTTATTTTTTTAATGCTTTTTATGTTGTTTTCCTATTCATAAAATTATTTTTAGACTTAAAAGAGGGATTAAGCTCTCTAAAACATACTAAATTCATACTGAAATGTGTAACAGGCCTTTTTGTTGCATCTAAACCAAGAAGGACCCAAAATGCGAATTAGGGCATTGAATTTGGCCCGTTAGGACAGAGTCTCAATTACCACATAATTCACCCTTTCTACTCAGTAGACACAGACACACCAGAGAGAAAGAAAGAAGGGAAAGAGCAAATCACATCAATCAATGGACAGAGATTGGGGTTCGAAGCCCGGTAGCGGAGGCGCAGCCTCTGCCCAGAACGAGGCCATCGACCGCCGTGAACGTCTCCGACGTCTCGCCCTCGAGACCATCGATCTAGCTAAAGATCCCTATTTCATGCGGAATCATCTGGGCAGGTAAAAAAAAATTGTGATAAATCTTTGTTTGTTTGTTCGTTTGTTGGATATTGACTGTGTTTCTTGTTGGGTAATTGGTGATGTAGTTATGAGTGTAAACTGTGTCTGACTTTACACAACAATGAAGGGAACTACTTGGCTCACACTCAAGGCAAGCGTCACCAAACCAATTTGGCTAAGAGAGCGGCACGCGAGGCCAAGGAGGCTCCTGCTCTCCCTCAACCCAACAAGCGCAAAGTTAACATTCGCAAGACTGGTAAGTTAAAGCTCGTCTTTGTTGCCTTTTTTCGCTTTGATTCTTTATCTCGAGCACTTTGTCTGTATTAATAATTTTGTGGAAATTTGAATGAATTGTCATAGAGAGGTGAGATAGTTTCATCTTTGGTGAGTTAGTAATTCACCGGATAGTTTCATCTTTGGTGAGTTAGTAATTCACCGGCTTATATGGTTACTTGGGCTAGTTTGTTTTTCCTTTTATGTGATCACTTAATGTTAAATTGTAATTCTTTTACTATTCGAGCAGTTAAAATTGGTAGACCTGGGTATCGAGTGACAAAGCAATTTGATCCAGACACAAAGCAGAGATCACTTCTGTTTCAGGTTTGTGATTTTCATTTTTTCCTTCTTCCTGTTTTTTCCTTGTGCTGTTGAATTTGAGTAGTGATATGCAGTTTAATTCCATTAATATTATGTAGATTGAGTACCCTGAGATAGAAGATAACATGAAACCAAGGCATCGATTTATGTCATCTTACGAGCAGGTACTATCTTCCTTATTTTATTTTATTTGTTACTTGTAGTTATTTATGAGAAATTTACTATCTTGTAAGTTATAGTTTGTGTTTCTTTGTGCTTGACCCTTTACTTTCTGAACCCCACTCATTTTTGTTTCACTCTTATCTTCTTCTGAAAAGTTGTTGATGGAGTAGTCGTAATCCAAACTCAAAATCCCACAACAAATACTCAAGGATAGCTAAGAGCTGTATGTGAAAGAAAGCGGCTAGGGTTAGCCTTTATTAGAAATTTTCAAAACATCAAAAAAAGTGTCCAGAACATAACATAGGAGCTGCTATTTATAATAGGACTATATCTAGGGTTTAACTTACAGCCCTAG
>JAOXYD010133892.1:0-10897 GCA_028565735.1 Pinacopodium congolense | reverse complement strand
TAAACTTATATGTGTAACTTATTAGGTTCCTAATATATTGGTAATGATCATAAATTATAATTATAATTTATACTTAGAATTAGATAAATTAAAACTCTTTTTAATTTATCTTTAATTCTTTAATTAATTAATTTATGATCATAAATCAAGATTGACGTCTAGTAACATGTCATGATTACCTAAATACTAAGAATATCAAAGTGGTTTTGACTTAACCTGCCCGTGCATGATTTTTTCGTATAATTCAATCCTTTCGTCATACAATGTCCTGACTAGACATAGAGTATAAAATTAGTGTCTTCTCTATTTGAGTCTAATCATATTAGTTCTCCACAATTAGTAAATTAATAACATTTGAAAACTTTTTTCAAAGTATCATTCCACCTTCGTCAAGAATTTCTTAAATCAATACTAACCGAGAACAACAGAACATTATCCCTAATTACTTTAAGGTGACGAATCCATTATTGATTATTTAACTACCTCCATATACTTCATGTTATATCCAATGATTACCGAAAGAACTATCCATAGATAGAATATGTCGTAAGTAGTATCAAAATATAACAATACCTACAAAAGATAACTTTGGTAATATTAAGTTTAAAAATCACTTATACAATCATCACAATGAGTATTTCTATAGACACACAAGTAATGTTCCATATGAAATTCTCATATCAGTTCAGTTCAGTGAACTTGTTCTTTAACAAGCACTCACACTTTTGTTTAAGTATCTTCATACTTTAGTCTATGAGATCGACTACTTCCTCTATAAGGAAAAACATAACGTGTGCTATTCTTTTCACTCTATTAGTATCCAGTCTTAATAGAGCAACAATTAAAAATAATTTAGGGATAATATTTAATTACAATATGAATATCATAATTATAATCTCTATCATAATTTCACTTGTAAAAAATAGTTATCCTTTGGACATTATCTTATACATTAGTTAATTAAATAATTACGTACAAGATAAATAATGCCTTTAATAAAATATGTCATAATTCTACAACCAATCGATTGGCTACAGGGTACAAACCAATAATAACATTTAGTGAAATTGGTTTCCAATTTTATTTGTTATGTATTTGAAACATTAGAAATTGTAAAATCGAGTTTAGAATTTCAATTTTATAGAGTTACCATATCTTAGTCATATTTCTTTTAAAAATCCAAAAGAAAATTTTCTCAACTTAACTTAATATTAGAAGAAAATATTAGGAGGAAACAAGTTAAGGATATATTTAAAAATTTAAGTATTTTAAATTCGTCTAAATAAAACAAATCAATTGAAATCTTGTAATATTAAATAATTTATATCAAGCAAAATATTTAAATTAAAATTTAGTTCTAAATTCATTATAAATAAAATTTCAAAATTTTTATTCATTCATTTGAGAAAGGATACGAGAATACGCCCGTCCATATGACAAACAAAATAGGGAATGAATTTTTGGATTATAAAAAACTAATAATGTATGAAAAATAAAAAGATAAAAGATAATTATTATTTCAATTATATATATATATAGGTTTTGGTGCTATTCAACTTCAAGAATATGAAGAGTGAATATCAACTAAAAAAATATTTCAAGTATAGGAAATTAATTTTCATTGAATGTAGTCAATTTTAATAATAAAACTTTCCTCGCTATAACAAAGATACATCATTTGATGGAATCTAAGATTGAAAGAAATTAAAAATATAATAAAATTTGAAATCTATACTTTCAATTTTCTGTTGAAAATAAAGATATAATGTAATTGATTAACTATTATTAATGAGTTTTAAATTAGGGTAAAATTCATCAAGTATCCCTATAATTTGTAAAATTATCAATTAGGTTCCTGTAATTTAAAAACTTTTAAATTAATCCCTAAAGTTTAAAATTACTATCATCTACCAGTCCCTCCGTCAATTTTGTCCTACGTGAACAGACGGGTACACATGGCATGTAATGTGTATAGGTTAAAATTATTTAGAACCCTTGTTTTAATATTCAATTTCGATTAGTTCTAAATAAAATATTTTATTTAAAATCTTTAAAATAAAATATGATTATTTTAAAAACTTAAAATAAATTTTTATATTCAATTTTGATTGGACCTAAATAAAATTGTTTATTTTGGAATCTCTAAGATAAAATATGATTATTTTTAAAAGTTAAAATAATTTTTTATATTTAATTTCGATTGGATCTAAATAAAATATTTTATTTAGAATCTCTAAAATAAAATATAATTATTTTAAAAACTTAAAAGAAATTTTTTTATTCAATTTTAATTGGATCTAAATAAAATATGTTATAATTTAATTTAAAATTATTTTAAAATAAAATATGATTATTTAAATTTTTTTAAATGAAGTTCTAACCTATTTTATTTAGATTCGATTAAAATTGAATATAAAATCTAAACTAAACCGTTATCAATTTAAAATAATTAGTACTATGTTATTTATACAATAAATACGTTTACCTTACTCTCACATATATCCAGTGTCATATATATTAAACTTATAAAAGAAAAATATTTTTATAGTTTATTTCATTTTTAAATTTTTAATTTAAAATTTTTGTATACTTTATTAACCTAATTATTAAAATCATCCATTAATTAGGTTTAAAATAAATTAGGTCCTTATATTTTGGTAAATTATCAATTAAGTATTTATAGATTGATAAATTATCAATTTGATTTTTTATTTAAAATTTTAAATATCTATTTGATAGTTTTGAAATCATATAAACTTAATTGATAGTTTATCAAACCATAGAGTTCTGAGTGATGTTAACGTGACATGTCATGTAGCTACCACATAGCATGCTAGGGGTCCTTGTCTGTCCTCATAGGATAAAATTAATAGAGAGATTGATAAATGATAGTAATTTCAAACGTTAAGGATTAATTTGATAGTTTTTAAATAATAAAAACATAATTAATAGTTTTGCAAATTATAATGATGATTGATGAAATTTACCTTTTAAATAATTTATGTAAGGCGCAATATGTAAATGTAATGTAAAAAATTTACATATTATTGATATTGAGTAATCTAAGATTTTTATTTATTAAAATAATGATTCTAAGTCAAAATGACAAAAAAATAAATATGAAATGTAGTAAGTTGTTGGAGTATTGAACTCTTAATTCATACAAAAAAATATTTATTTTATATTATAACTAAAGTCCAAAGACAAGTTTTTAAAGAAATTACTTAAAATATAGTTGATAATGTGATTGGTGATCGTGTGTAATTGGCGAATTAAATCCTTATAAGATTTCTGTGGGCGTTTTTATTTACATATTTTGATGCAAAATTTTGTAAGCTGCCAAACGGTCAAAGTCAAGACACTCATAGTCATAGTACATCTGATGTGCATCAAACTCAATGCTACTTACTCCTCCCCTGTCTGGATCATGTGGTCTCACCACTCTATCTATGTAGTTGGGCCCCGCTTTCACAATATTGGTTCATGTCAATATTTTGCTGATATTCATTGCGTGCTAAGTGCTCATGAATGCTAAGTACTAACACGAAATAGTTATTAAATACATTATTGTACTTTTTTAAATAATTATTTATTTGTTAATTAGGATCACAGTTTAAATCGTATCATTAATTTGATAGGCAGATAATGCGGTAAAAATATAAACTAAATTTGTAGTTTTAATTATTTTAAAATATTTTCAAACACTTTATGATATTAAAAACTCTAAAAAATTAGTTACTAAAATTTCATTAAATCATTTTAACTATATGACTTAATGACATTTTTATTAAAAAATTGATAAATGTTAATAATTCTGAAAAAATTGATTTACAAATATATTTTTAACGTTTAAAATGATTGATGTAAAAAAAAAAACTATTCTTACTTGCATGTAATGATGCATCTCATCTGATTAACAATATTACGAAGGTTTCAAGTTGATGTTTGTCAGTGAATCTGGAGCATCTGCAACAGTATAACCATGATGGATAGGATGTGGGCATTAATTTTTACTTTTTGTTATAATTTTTATATTATTGTATTAATTTTTGTGTATTTTATAAATTTTTGTGTTATTTTTTTTATTTTTATGCTAAATTAATGTGTTATTTTTTCTAATTTTTGTATTTTTTTTAATTTATATGTTTATAAAAATAAGAAAAGAAAATCAAAAAATAAAGTGGAACTAAATAAGCCCAAGACAAATTGCTTTCAAAGCTTTTCAAAGCTTATGATTTGTTTAGTTAGGTTTTAAATTTTAAATTTTAATTTTTTAAAATAAAAAATAAAAAATAAAAAATATTAATACAATACAAAAATTGAAAAAGAAAATATAACAATTAATATAAAAATACAATAATTATAACAAAAAAAACAACTCATAATCTAACTAAGAAATAATTACAAATAAATAATTATCATATATATTTATACATGTGTAATTATAATAGTACAAATATATAATTTCAACTTGGATATATATACAAAGCATATATATATACATATATGTGAATAGTGATTAATATATGTACGTATATGCAAATAGTGTTGGAAAATTATATATATATACAAGTAAAAAAGGTTGACTATATCAACACTTTTAATTCCGTACCAATACCGGCCGTACCAACCTAAATCCGATACGAATTTCTTCAATTTAGTATCAGATTCAAATACTTGTCGATATCGGTTGTACCGAAAAATAAAAAAATTAAAGGAAATTTGTGTATTTGGAAGTTAAGTTAAACATTATATACTATAATACATTTATAGATTATTTTACAAATTTTATAAAATTTAAGAATTAATTTATAATTTAAAAAATTATTCAAAATAATACTGATATTAACCGGTACCGATACAATATCATTTTAAAGACAAATCTAGTACTAGTACCGCTACAATATTTAAAACACTTGCCTATATCCAAATTGATTGATATATAGTGCCAAAATTGCCTATTTTTTGAACTGCTAACGACTTACAGAGTATGTTATGCTTAATGTTTCTTTTCCTTTCTTCTTTTTAGGGTTTCTATGAGGTAAAGGATAAGCCTTAGTTACAAAGTGGCATCCCTCTTTATTTTTTATGACACATATTTCCATGGAGAAAATTGAATATTTTTCTCTATTCTTGATTGCTTCTTATGTAATTGTTTCGTGTCATTTTGTTCCAACTGCTTCATCTGCAACTAAAGTGTCATATCTTGAAAATTTTTGATTTTCTAAAGCTTCAAAGTGGCAGGTAAGTAAGCCCCCTCTCTGAAATTGTTGTCTTATTACAATAAACTTTCTTGTATGTTTGATCTATGATTACTATGTAACAAATTAATTGACCATTGCCTTTTATGTGTTATTCTTGTTTCAATGTCTCTATCAGAAGTTTTGGTATCAAGAAAGAGAGAGGCAAATAGGGATTGCTTTGTATCTTTGGCTTATAATGTCACTCAATATTTTCATCATGTCTTTTGGTTATTGACGTGGAGTACTAAAGAAACCTTTGTAAAGGGTGTGTCTGTTGTTAAATCATAAAGGCAAGGTGTGCTGTATTGTATGAGAATCAATATATTGCTAAGGGATACTTAATTTGGAGTTTGCATTTCATTCATTCACCTCATATCTCAGTGATACTTAAAGAGTGGTTGTTACTGGTGTTGAGGGAGAGTCAATTAGCCTCAACAAACCAGTTATGGAAGCAATAGGATCTACCTTTGTGTTAGAAAACTAACACATGATCAAATATAGGCACAACGAAATAATTAAAAAAAATCAATTGAATCAAATTTAACATAATTTAAATTGAAACATATGTAACAAAAGAGATCATTGGAATTTTAAATTGAAACATATGTAACAAAAGAAATCATTAGAATTATACAAATCGTATTATGTTTTTTTGTTCCTTTTTCCTCGTGAATCCGTCAACCACTTATCCGTTCAAACGTTTGATCTGTAAAGTATCCACAAATCTATTTCCAGAGAAAACTCAAATCTAATTTGAGAGGAAAAATGTAAAAAGTGTTAGCTATCTTTTTAAAATTTTTCTTTTTATATGAAAATTTATATTTTTATATCCTTAGGCTTTATAAATATTACAACTAAAGTTAAACTTTAATTATAACTACAAATCAGTCACAATAAGATCAAATATCGCATAATAATCCTTGAAGTTCTAAAACTTCTTAATTAAGTCCTACTTAATTAAAATATCACTTTCTCTTTTATAGATATTTTATGTATGACCCATTAGCTTCATAATATATTGATAATAATTATAAATTATAAATCTAATTTACAATTAGAATTAGATTAATTAAAACTTCTTTTAATTTATATTTAATTTTATAATTAAACAACATATAATCGTATATCATGATTGACGTCTAGTAACATGTCATGACCACCCAAATATTAAGATGTCGAAGTAGTTTGATTGAACCTGTTCATACATGGTTATGATGTATAATTTAATCCTTTCGTCATCCAACATTCCAATTGGATTTAGAGTATGAAATTAGTGTCTACTTTAAATAATCCAATCATGTTCATTTTTGTTAATTATTAAATGATTTATAATTGATATTTAAAAACAACTTTTCCAAATATTAATTCACTCTGGTTAGAGATTCCCAAATCAGTACCATTTAAGAACGGTGGAACATTCTTCCTAATTACTTTAGAATGGCGAATCCTTTATTGATTTACTCAACTATCTCCATATAGTTCACACTATACCTAATAACTATCGAATTAAACTATTCTAAAGAACATATTATAAGTAGCATCAAAATACAGTAATTCCTACATAAGATAACTTTGGTAATTTCAAGTTTAAGGACTAATTATACAACTATCATAATAAGATAATCCACAAACATATAAGTAATATTCCATTCAAAATTCTTATAATAGGGTCAGTTCAGTGAACTTGTTCTCTAGTAAACACCCATATATTTGTTTAAGTATCTTCACACTTTAATCTATGAGATCAATTACTTTTTTAATAAGAAATAAATAAAACATATGTTAGTCTAACCATTCCATCAATACCTTACCTTGATGAAACTATGACAAGGAACAGTTTAGGAAGAATAAAAAATTACAATTCGAATCTTATAATTATAATAGCATTATAATTTCTAATTACATAGTAATTATTCTATAAATTTTATCTTCATAATTAATAATTAAAATAATTAACAAATATACAAAGATAAAGAATGTCTTTTATTGAATTAAAATATAATGTCATACAAATAAATTATAATAAAAAAATTAGTTGCAAGTGCATAAACTAATAATCTCCCACTTGCAGTAAAGCCAATCACATATGTATCTAATACTGTTTCCATCCATATGTCTATCATGTCTCTTTTGAAACAACAGCTTGGTGAGATGATCTACAAGATTTTCTTTAGGGGAGACTCACTCTATCAAGATGTCCTTCTGTTCCACTGTCTCTTAAATCAAGTAAAACTTTCTAAGTACATGCTTGGATCGCTAGTAAGGCCTCGGCTCCTTCGCTTGTGTAATAGCACCATTATTGTCACAGTACAACACTATATTATCATATCAACAATGTTAGGAACCACTATAAGTTCAGTGATAAAATTTTTGATTCAAATTACTTCCTTCACTACCTCGTAAACTGTAATATACTTAGTTTTGGTTGTTGAATTTATAATAGTTAGTTGTTTGGAGCTCTTCTAATTAACCGCATCACCACAAAGAGTAAGAATGTACCTTGACTGAGATTTACTATTATCATGATCAGAATAGAAATTGGCATCTGAATAACTCTGAACTCTTAGCTCAATTCATCTATAGACTAGGAAAACATCTTTAGTCATTCTCAAATACTTTAAGACCTCTTTCACAGCAGTCTAGTGACCTTCACTGGGAATAGTTTGATATCTACTTGTTATACTTAAAGCATAAGTAACATCTGATCTTGTACATAGCATTGCATACATAATTGATCTAACTGTCGAAGCATATGAAATACAGTCCATTCTATTTCTATCTTATTATATTTTAGGACACAAACTATTAGAAAGAGAAATTTCATGTGACATTAGTAATAATCTCCTCTTGAAATTTCCCGTGCTAAACCCTTTTAGCACCTTATCTATGTATGTGGATTTGGAAAAACTAAGCAACTTCTTTAATTTATCTTTATAGATTTTTATACCTAGTAAATATGCTACTTCTCTCATATTCTTCATGGAAAAGTTCTTGGATGACCATAGCTTAACAGATTGGAGCATTGGAATGTCATTTCTAATAAACAATGTATCATCCACATAAAGCATTAAGAAAACGACTGTGCTTCCGCTTAACTTATTGTAAATACAAGATTCATCCACATTTTTGATAAAATTAAATTCTTTAATTATCTCATCAAAATAGATGTTCCAACTTCGCGATATTTGCTTTAGTCCACAAATATACCTTTGCAACTTGCATACTTAATCAGAAAATTTTTTGAATTCAAAACCCTCAGGTTATATCATATACACATCCTTTAGACTCCAGTAAATGTTCATTCAAGAATACTGTTTTGACATTTATTTGCCAAATTTCATAATCATGGTATGTAATTATAACCAATAAAATCCTTATAGACTTAAGCATTGCTACTAGCGAAAAAGTTTCATCAAAATCAACTCCTTGTTTTTTTTTTGTAATCTTTTTTCTACTGATCTTGCTTTGTACGCATGTATATTTCCATCCATATTTGTTTTTCTCTTAAAAATCTACTTGCATCTAATGGATACAATACCTTTAAGTGCATCTAATAAAATCTATACTTAGTTAGTGTACATAGATTCCATTTTGAATTTTATGACTTCTTGCAATTTTAAAGAATCAATATATGATATTACTTCATTAAAATTAGTAGACTCATTATCTATAAGTGAAACATTATCACTCATCTTTTCTACATGTAGATCTAATTTAATTGAAGGACGATGTATTTTACTAATGCGTCACGGATTATGTATTTTTTAAACTATTGGTTGTACATCTGATGTATTAACTTATGGTTCTTGTTCTATTTGAATGTGTGTTTGTGATTCTATAACTTATCTAAATTCTACCTCACTCCCACTACTTTCTTTAAGAATAAATTCTCTTTTTAGAAATGTAGTATGCCTTGAGATAAACAGCTTTTGCTCAAGAGGATGATAAAGTTGACATCCAAAACTCTCTTTTGAATACCCCACAAACTTGTATTTATCTAATTTTACTTCAAACTTATCAGATATTACACGCTTTACATAAGCATCACATCCTCAAATCTTTAAATGTAACAACCTTGATATATTATTAACCATATCTCATATGGAGTCTTGTCAATAGATTTGGACAAAACTATGTTGTAAGCAGCAGTTTGAAGAGTATATCCCCAAAATGAAATCAGAGGAACTGCATGACTCATCGTAGAACATACTATATCTAATAAAGTACAGTTTATTCTTTTAGAAACCCTATTATGTTATGAAGTTCTATGAGGAGTCCATTGTGAAAGAATCTCATTATCTTTTAAGTAACCTAAAAACTCATTGTCCAAGTACTCACGACCTTGATCAAATTTAAGTGTCTTAATACTTTTATCAATTTGTTTATTTACCTCAAGTTTAAATTCTTTGAACTTTTCAAATGCTTCATATTTATATTTCATTAAATACACATAGTCATATTTTGAATAATCATCTGTGAACGTAATGAAATAGAAGTATCCACCTCTAACTTGAGTAGATATAAGGCCATATACATCTGAATGTATAAACTCTAATAACTTACTAATACATTGCCTTTTCCACTAAAGGGTAGTTTGGTCATCTTACCCGTAAACAAAATTCACAAGTTTCATATGATTCATAATCAAAAGGATCTAAGGATCCTTCTTTATGTAACTTTGTGAGTCTTATTTTATTGACATGACCTAACCTACAATGCCATAAATAAGATAGATTTTGGTTACTTAATTTCCTTTTCTTACTATTTATATTGAGGATTGGTCTTTCAAGATTTAATTCGTACAAACTATTTATAAGCATATTAGATATATAATAAACATCATTTTTATAAAAAGAACAACTATTATTCTTAACAATGAAGATAAATCTATTCATGTCTAAACATGGAATAGAAATAATATTTTTTGTGATAACAGGAGCATAATAACAATTATTTAGTTTAAGTACAAGACCAAAAGACAAAGCCTAAACTACAAGTTCTTATAGCTAATATACCAAATCTTGCTCCATTATGGATTCATAAGTCTACTTTGTCTTTCCTCAATGTTCTACCATCCTTCACTACCTTCATATTATTACAAATGTGAGATTCACATCCTGTATCTAATACCCAAGATTGAGAAATAGAAGTATAAAGATTGATTTTAATCATAAACAAACCTGAAAATGAAGCCAAGTTTAACTTATTTTCCTTCAAGTTAGCAAGATAAGCTTTGCAATTCCTCTTCTAATATCCAGCTACGGCACAATGGAAACAGATGCCCTTATTATTCTTCTTATTGACACCACCTTTTGACTTTGCTACGTTAACAGAAACCTTCTAGTTTTTGTTCTTGTTCTTCTTCTTAAATGTCTTATCCTTATTCTTCGAAGAAGAATAGCCAACAACAAGAATAAAACTGGATTCCTTCATAAGGCATCCTTTAATGGTCTTAAGCATATTAAGTAATTTAACAAATGTTACTTCCTTATTATTCATGTGAAAGTTCATTATAAATTGACTAAAACTCAGGGTAAGAGATTGGAGTACTAAATCAATACTAAACTCAAGTTTGAGGTTATACCCCAATTGGCCTAATTTTTCAATGTAGCCAATCATCTATAGTATATATAACTCTACTAAAGGACCAAGAG